>CM029119.1:18273895-18313895 GCA_016859345.1 Istiophorus platypterus
GAGAGAGTCGGGTCAAAGCCAAGCGGAGCAAATCGAATCACTTTATTTTTTGATTTCATGTGCCGCCATCTACTTTTCATGCGGAGGCTTCTCACCTACCCCCCCAAGGCTGCGTTGAGGATGGGGGGGCAAATGTGATCCAGCTGGAGAATTACATTCACCCCGTTTCTCAACGGCACCAGCGCTTCTTGGTTTGACAGCGTGGAACCGGCGAGTGAACGCCACACCATTCCGTAAGTCCGGGCATCCGACGCCCCGCTGTAACCAAGCAATCATCGGAAAGTCCGTTGAGAGATGGGGGTACCTTCAACATCCCTTCATCAAAATACATATAAGCTATTTTAGAGGTTAATTAGTCATATAATCTATAAATTAGTTATAAGCCTTTAATTGTGTTGCCATGTTGTGTGTGTGTGTGTGTGTGTGTGTGTCTGGGGGGGGGGGTTATATTAGCTATTTTCCAAGTTTTCTATGATGGTAAACTTAGAATTTTAAGCTTTGACCATGGAAAAACCCCACAACAACAGAATGCCACAATTTTCTGACATATTATTCATTGAATATTAGTGAAATGATTATGTTTGCAGCCTTATGAAATCTCCCTTGATGGAAAACACAATAAGCTCCAGGTTTCGTTAATCAGTCTCCGACAAAATACAAAAGCAAAAATGGAAGCAGCTTTGATAAAACAGAGCAAACGAGAACAACAAACAAGAAACAAACAAAAAAAACAAAAACGGCGCGAAGCAGATTGTAATGGATCGGTTATGGCTGAAATCGCTCTTTCCTCAGTGCAAATAACTCAGAAATGTGTTATCAATCAAATCATGTCAGCAGATATTATACCCCGGCCCCGGACCCGGCCCCCGGACCCGGCCCCCGGACCCGGCCCCCGGACCCGGCCCCCGGACCCGGCCCCCGGACCCGGCCCCCGGACCCGGCCCCCGGACCCGGCCCCCGGACCCGGCCCCCGGACCCGGCCCCCGGACCCGGCCCCCGGACCCGGCCCCCGGACCCGGCCCCCGGACCCGGCCCCCGGACCCGGCCCCCGGACCCGGCCCCCGGACCCGGCCCCCGGACCCGGCCCCCGGACCCGGCCCCCGGACCCGGCCCCCGGACCCGGCCCCCGGACCCGGCCCCCGGACCCGGCCCCCGGACCCGGCCCCCGGACCCGGCCCCCGGACCCGGCCCCCGGACCCGGCCCCCGGACCCGGCCCCCGGACCCGGCCCCCGGACCCGGCCCCCGGACCCGGCCCCCGGACCCGGCCCCCGGACCCGGCCCCCGGACCCGGCCCCCGGACCCGGCCCCCGGACCCGGCCCCCGGACCCGGCCCCCGGACCCGGCCCCCGGACCCGGCCCCCGGACCCGGCCCCCGGACCCGGCCCCCGGACCCGGCCCCCGGACCCGGCCCCCGGACCCGGCCCCCGGACCCGGCCCCCGGACCCGGCCCCCGGACCCGGCCCCCGGACCCGGCCCCCGGACCCGGCCCCCGGACCCGGCCCCCGGACCCGGCCCCCGGACCCGGCCCCCGGACCCGGCCCCCGGACCCGGCCCCCGGACCCGGCCCCCGGACCCGGCCCCCGGACCCGGCCCCCGGACCCGGCCCCCGGACCCGGCCCCCGGACCCGGCCCCCGGACCCGGCCCCCGGACCCGGCCCCCGGACCCGGCCCCCGGACCCGGCCCCCGGACCCGGCCCCCGGACCCGGCCCCCGGACCCGGCCCCCGGACCCGGCCCCCGGACCCGGCCCCCGGACCCGGCCCCCGGACCCGGCCCCCGGACCCGGCCCCCGGACCCGGCCCCCGGACCCGGCCCCCGGACCCGGCCCCCGGACCCGGCCCCCGGACCCGGCCCCCGGACCCGGCCCCCGGACCCGGCCCCCGGACCCGGCCCCCGGACCCGGCCCCCGGACCCGGCCCCCGGACCCGGCCCCCGGACCCGGCCCCCGGACCCGGCCCCCGGACCCGGCCCCCGGACCCGGCCCCCGGACCCGGCCCCCGGACCCGGCCCCCGGACCCGGCCCCCGGACCCGGCCCCCGGACCCGGCCCCCGGACCCGGCCCCCGGACCCGGCCCCCGGACCCGGCCCCCGGACCCGGCCCCCGGACCCGGCCCCCGGACCCGGCCCCCGGACCCGGCCCCCGGACCCGGCCCCCGGACCCGGCCCCCGGACCCGGCCCCCGGACCCGGCCCCCGGACCCGGCCCCCGGACCCGGCCCCCGGACCCGGCCCCCGGACCCGGCCCCCGGACCCGGCCCCCGGACCCGGCCCCCGGACCCGGCCCCCGGACCCGGCCCCCGGACCCGGCCCCCGGACCCGGCCCCCGGACCCGGCCCCCGGACCCGGCCCCCGGACCCGGCCCCCGGACCCGGCCCCCGGACCCGGCCCCCGGACCCGGCCCCCGGACCCGGCCCCCGGACCCGGCCCCCGGACCCGGCCCCCGGACCCGGCCCCCGGACCCGGCCCCCGGACCCGGCCCCCGGACCCGGCCCCCGGACCCGGCCCCCGGACCCGGCCCCCGGACCCGGCCCCCGGACCCGGCCCCCGGACCCGGCCCCCGGACCCGGCCCCCGGACCCGGCCCCCGGACCCGGCCCCCGGACCCGGCCCCCGGACCCGGCCCCCGGACCCGGCCCCCGGACCCGGCCCCCGGACCCGGCCCCCGGACCCGGCCCCCGGACCCGGCCCCCGGACCCGGCCCCCGGACCCGGCCCCCGGACCCGGCCCCCGGACCCGGCCCCCGGACCCGGCCCCCGGACCCGGCCCCCGGACCCGGCCCCCGGACCCGGCCCCCGGACCCGGCCCCCGGACCCGGCCCCCGGACCCGGCCCCCGGACCCGGCCCCCGGACCCGGCCCCCGGACCCGGCCCCCGGACCCGGCCCCCGGACCCGGCCCCCGGACCCGGCCCCCGGACCCGGCCCCCGGACCCGGCCCCCGGACCCGGCCCCCGGACCCGGCCCCCGGACCCGGCCCCCGGACCCGGCCCCCGGACCCGGCCCCCGGACCCGGCCCCCGGACCCGGCCCCCGGACCCGGCCCCCGGACCCGGCCCCCGGACCCGGCCCCCGGACCCGGCCCCCGGACCCGGCCCCCGGACCCGGCCCCCGGACCCGGCCCCCGGACCCGGCCCCCGGACCCGGCCCCCGGACCCGGCCCCCGGACCCGGCCCCCGGACCCGGCCCCTGGACCCCGGCCCCCGGACCCCGGCCCCTGGACCCCGGCCCCCGGACCCCGGCCCCCGGACCCGGCCTGGCCACGGACCCAGCCCCTGGACCCCGGCCCCTGGACCCCGGCCCCCGGACCCCGGCCCCCGGACCCCGGCCCCCAGCCCGGCCCCCGGACCCCGGCCCTCCCCGTACGCACACCAGCCGATGCAGATGAACATCCACTTGCGCAGCTTGTCGGTGGAGTAGGTGAGGACGATGGCGGTGTGGAGGTAGCAGCCCTCGCCGAACATCCAGAAGAAGTTGGTGGAGTGGAAGTAGTTGAAGGAGGCGGTGACGAGGCGACACCACACCTGTGAAACGAGGCCTCGTATTAAACATCATGTAAAACTCTCGGCAGTGCGACATTGAGTTTATGGCTAAAATATCTTTTAAACCTCAGCGCAGGCTTTTTGTTACATTAGCTTCATCTAAGCAGGTCGTGGTTCTTTGTTGATATATATAATCTATTTCTTTATTTTAATTCCTTGTTCCACGAATTCCGGGTTTACTAGTGAAGTGTTTGAGTGAGATTTAAGATTTAAGTGATTCTCTTTCGGAATTCTGCTCCACGACGTTTCAGAAAACGAACACCGTCGGTTTTTACACATTGTTACTTTTCAATTTCAAGATTTCAATTTAAAAGAAGCCACAGCAAAACAAAACAAAACAAAGATGAATATATGAAATGCAATGTTCAAGATTACAGCCGTTTAAAGTTTGGTCCCCTGTCACTGAGACGTTTTTAAACGTTTTTAATGCACATTTTTAAAATCTATTAATTATTTTTAAATCTGCTTCCTTCTATCAGAACTGCAAAGCAAATTTCAATTAGGTAAAAAGGTGCAGCGACAACAAACGGCTTCTGTTCTTTACCCTCTAAACTGCGACGGTTTAATTCGTCTGACCCTTCAAATGACCCAGTACTTAACATTTAATCGTCTCCCGACCACTCAGGTTTCCCCTCCGGCTCCGCTTTGACCAGTTACAACCGTGAAGCTTTAATTAAGCACCGACGCGTCGACATGAACGGTGTAACGGAGTCATTTATAATGACGCATCAGTCACGGGGGACATTTTACGGCCGAACGAGCACTTTCACTTTCATACTCTATGTAAATTTTAATGACAGTTCTTCTGTACTTTTACCTGAGTGGAATATTAAATGACTTTTGCTTGTAATTAAGTACGTTTACATCAGTTTGTTGCTGTTTTTACTGAAGTAAAGGATCAGGAAGCTGCTTCGGCCAAATGAATGAGTCGAGAAACGTATACGTGACGGACTCTTCCTTTATCTAACCATCTCAAACTCTCTGAAATCTGTTGCTCATCGTGTTTTTCCTGCCACTGAAGAAGAAACATTTCAACAACGCAGCTTCTGAATCCATTTTTCAGTCCAATCAGACGGAAAAGTGACCAGTTGCTTAAACGTTTTTTAAATGTTTCAAACGATTTCTGCACAAATATTTGCCCAGTTCTCCTCTAAAGTCTATAATATTACAACTTATATATTGTAAATAATCTCTTTTTTTAATGTCATCTCTAAAATTTCCTTAATTTCTCGTTTTATTTCAATTTTTTTCTGTAAAGGGGGGTAAAGTTTTGTAATAATCTATATGATGGATTTTGAGTATTAATGTGTCCAAATCTGTTTAATTTTTTTAAATATAATTTTTTGTGGCTCACGAGGAGCCGGATGCGTCAGGCTCCTGAATTCCCTGGTGGTTTGTCGCGGTAAGAGAAAGCACGTAACAGTGGCGGCCTCGCAGTGCCGGGACGCCACGCCACGCCACGCCACGCCACGCAGGCAACACGCACCACGTTGCTCTCGTGCACCTCGGGGCTCATGGTCATTTGGACGACGAACCAGGTTGCGTTCCTCAGGATGAAGGCTGTGATGAGGTTCCAGTGGATGATGTTCCTCAGGCATCGGATGCTCCTGCGAGACAAACAGTAGGGAAAGGTGAAAAGTGTTCAACGCTCTCTTTCCTGTCAACCTCGTGTTCAAAAGAAAAGAGAAACGTGCTCCGTCACTCGCGTCGTGTCCTGAAAGTCTGCTGTGTCCTTTTCCCTATTTATTTATTTATTAACCCCCCCCCCCTTTATGCCGTAAATAAAATCGGCCTCAGGACACAATTAAAACCGGCCTGAGAGCGGCGAACGGCGAGTGGATGGACGGAAAGACAAAACCTCGGTCACGGGCGAGGGAGGGACGACCCGAGTTCTGTTGTCACCAGCAAAAAAAAAAGAAAAGGGGGGGGGGGCTGCCTCCTCCTCCTCCTCCTCCTCTGCCAAACACGACCCCCTGATTTATTTATTTATCTATCTTTTATCTTTTATCTTAGCACCCATCAATTCTTAATAGGCGTCGCTCGCGTCGGCTTTTCTCCCGCAGACGAGCATCAAGAGCAGGGAAACAAAAAACAACACAAACAAATTTATAGTGATGTTGTGTTGTTGGTTCTAGCTCTTTGAGGGGAAAAAAAACAACAGCAACTACGACAACAAGAACAGCCTCATTAACCACAACAGCAGCTGCTTAAAAATTATACTAGTAAATATTACACAGAAACCGGAGCAGCCTCAAGGTTCAAAAACCGAAAACCAAACAATATCAACACAACTTGTGGTTTTTAAAATCATGTTTTCCCTACAAACAAGCAGCCGGAGCCTCACCGGCGCTTTCGTTAGTGTCACAAGGGCAGCGACTGCAGAGCCAGAGGCAGGGGGAGGACGGGGGAGGGCGGGGGGGGGGGGCGGGGGAGAGACAGGGGAGGACTGGGAGGACGGGGAAGGACAGGGAGGATGGGGGATAGACGGGGAGGATGGGGGAGAGACGGGGAGGACTGGGAGGATGGGAAGAGACGGGGGAGGACTGGGAGGATGGGAAGAGACTGGGAGGACGGTGGAGGACGGGGAGTACGGGAAGAGACGGGGAGGATTTATTTATTTGTGTGTTCATTACGCCACCTGACCCTGTTCTGCCCTCGATGCCAGCACCCGTGGGTCCGACGCTGGCGGCCTGACGCATGGTAATGACGGAGAAAGAGCCTGGTACCGAAACCGAACCGGGCTCTTCCCCCAAAGCCCGACCTGGGTTCTGCGAGGGGAGAGGGCGGGGCCTGGCGTCGCAGCCCAACGCTGCCGCCAAGCCACCGAATCGTGAAGGGGGGAGTTCCCGTTGCCGTTGCCGACGCCCTCAGATTCAAGGCCGAGTGAAAAGCGAAGCCTCTTCTGACTCACTGTTCGTTTTAATCACCCAAGTAACGTCTTTAAGGTTTGGTATGTGTAGAGCACGTCTGCTGATTTAACCCCCTCCGCCCCCCCAGTTGTGTTTCAATCAGGAAGACCACGAATGCCGAGCACGTTTCAGAAAACCCATTAAAAGCCTCAGCGGTCTGAATTAATCGCCGCCGCCGCTGCAGGGGCGGGGGCTCAGCAGGTGGAGCCTGTTGTTGGCTGGCGCCGCGGGTTCAAGCTGTTATTCATTTCACCACCAAACTTTTTTCCGTGTGGACTGGACCCACAGAACCGGGTCTGTGAGAACCTCAGTCTTGTTAATATTGAGGATTTACTGATAGAAACACATTTATATTGGGTTCAGCCAGATACACGTCACGTGGTTGAAGCTAGCGAGGCTCCGAATCCAGCATTCACCGCTTTCATGATGAGCCTTTAGACCCCACACACACACACACACACACTTTGTTTTTGCCTCCACGGCTCTGAACAGGAGCATCATCCGTCCAGTCCCCTTCAAACCGTTCCCTCGATACAAAGTGGAGTATGTGAGTGATGAATGCCAAACTGCCCCCCCCCCGGTGCCATTTTAAGGTGGACGACTCTTAGCCCCCCCCCCCGCCAGGCCCACAAACACAGGTTGTGCATAAACGCTGTCCTGTAGAGCCTCTGCCTATTATGTCTCTTCATGCCCTTTCACGCTTTTCTCGCTCCCGGGGGTCGTCCCTGGGATCGATGCCCCCCCCCCCGCTGAGGGTGCTAAGACCTTTCTCTCGTTAACACACGGTTTGCTCCAGTCTGTCAGAGAAGCCCATTCCTGCCTCCCCCCGTCGTCCCGCCGGGCCTCTGGCAGCTGCTCTCTGAAAACCATCCATTAGAGCCAAACGTGGCCTAGTTTTGGTTTTTGTTTTTTTTACCCCTTTTACATCTGCCGGACTGAGATAACGGAGGCTTCCTGCCAGCGAGAGCCACTTTGGATCTGGAGGATGCCCGCGGCGGCGGCGGCGGCGGCGGCGGCGGCGACACCTACCTCAAACACAGGAAGAGGAAGAAGGCCACCAGCAGCGCCACCATGGAGATGCAGTGACCCAGGAAGTTAATGATCACGGCTATCTGGTAGTGCATCTTGCCCTTTTTCTGCAGGGGAGGGAAAAGAAAGGAGACAGGATGAGTCTTTTTTGGATCTTTCTCACTTTTGAACAGTATATTCGGGACAAAGGCTTAAAAGGCTGAAAATCCCCTTTCATTTTTCCTTTTTTCTGTCCTTTATTTTTTTTCCAGCCGACTCCAGCTGAGGCAGCTTCAGGGCGGCGGTCGTTCAAGGTGCCGACCGGCGTTCGAGGCTCCGGGCGCTCGAGGCTCTGGGCGCTCGAGGCTCCGGGCGCTCGAGGCTCCGGGCGCTCGAGGCTTATCATTATTATCATTATTGGCAGGAACAAACTCCACATTACTGACGGTAACATTTAGCAGCAGACGTCGAACGAGCGGCGACAGATATTCTGGCATAATTTCAACAAACAGCTGCCGCTCGCATCCTCCAAATATCTCCCAGACGGATTAGGGGACATGTAAAGCCCCCCCCCCGACAAAACCACCAGTTTGTTTCCCTTCTCATTTTTTAATCTCTTTCTAGTTGTTTTGCGTCTCTTTGGCTAATTTTTCGCCTCTTTTTGGTCATTTTGCGTCTTGTATCAGTATTCCTGGGACGCTTGTGAGCAGCAAAACAAACAAGGCCTTCTACTGCAGCTGAGGGTTTTTCTTTACATAGAACTTAGAACGTCTTCCTCTAAACCGGAGCCTTGGAGCCTTAGACCAACGTCTGTGACTCATATCCATTGTGATCCGACCCCGCACACACAGTCACACACACACAACCAGCAGTAATCTGGGCTCAAAGTGAATTTTATGTAACCTGCTGGTGTCTGCTCCGAGATTAAACGTGGGCGTCTGTAATCCCACCCCACCCGGCCCGAGGCACGTTCCTCGTCCCGTTCACCGCGTCACGCTCGGCGGCCTTCCAACGCCCTCGTTGAATCGAGGTTTGGCATTTTTTTTCCCTTTTAAACAGCTAAAACTATTTGCTTGGGTTTGGGGAGAGATCGGTTCACATTTTTGGGGTTTTTTTGGGGGGTTTTTGCCTCAAAGGTTGGACGGTAATTGGCGGCTTGTCAGGAAAACGTAAAAATACCAAATGGGCCCTGAACGCGACAAAGTATGTTTTTTTTAGGAAATCAGGGTCGGAAAGGTCGGCGGTGTTGTCAGACCTGAGGACGAGACCATTGTTTTCCCAACACCAGGTTTTCATGTTGATCATAGGAATTAGCGTCTTTAGTCTCTTACGGAGTGTTGCATTGTGGGTTTTTTTGCCGCCATAAGGCTGCGATGGCGACAGGTGTTCTTCAGCGTGTTTACACCGGGTTTTCATGCGGAGTCTTTTTTTTTTTTTTTATCCTTCAGGCGTTTCCGGCGGCTGATCCGTTGCCGCGGAGGAAAATAAATCCTCGGCGACGGATCTTCGCCTTTTCCGCTGAGCTCAGCCGTTGGGACGAGGTGTAAACACTCTGCTTCAGTCCACCTGTCACACAACTCGTCGCCACCTGTACCTGTCTGTCTTTGTTTATTTAACTGCACACAGCATAAGGAAGCAATTTTTCTGTGGCTCAGGTGTTTTCGTTTGAAGGCTCCTGCTGGTCAGACCGGACGGACGACGCGAATCCTCTGTGGCGCTCAGCTGACGAGCACCTGTGGACGCCGGGCGGCGAACGGGAATACGGGCGAGGAGACCGCAGCCACTTATCTCTGATGTATTCCACACTCTAACACACACACTGATACACTCAGGTGGAAGTTTATCAGGTAAAGGAAACAGGAAACACTCTCAACATGAAGGTTATAACGTTGGTTCTAATGTAAAGCTTCAGTTTGTATTGAAGCTGCTCAAGAGAGAAGTGGATTCGGCTGTATGAGCACTGAATGGTTAAAGGTACATATATACATTTACGTACATATATATACACACAAATATATATATATAAAATCACTTACATATATACATGTATATACACACACACGCATATATATAGATATATTGTGCTAAAAGTAAAACTCACAAACTTTAGAATAAACTGTTCATTTACTACTTAATTATAAATGTTGGTTGTACCTAATAAACTGCTCCTCAGCGACTACAGAACAGAAACAGCTGATTATGTCTGTTTTCCCTCTGATGATAGTAATAATAATTAAACAGCAGCAGGTCTAAAGCAGGTCTGCTTTAGCAGGTCTACTGCTAAAGCAGTATATCTGAGACTTGAGTCCATATAGCCTGTTATTCCTGTTTATTTCCCTCTGCCTCTGTCGCCATGGAACCCGTCCTCCTCCGTCCTCCTCCGTCCTCCTCCGTCCTCCTCCGCCCCCCCCCTCTTTCTGTACGACTTCTCTCAGCATCCTCAGACCGTTCGCTCTCATTTCCTCCCTCTTCATCTATTTACACGCTATGACGACCACACGTCCCTGTTCGTGTCCCTATGTCAATCATCCCTGGAGCTTTAAACATTTCAGAATAAATATAAAATGAACTTGTAAAAGAAAAGATAACTGTGTTTTTGCAGAAAAACACAGAATAAATGGGAGGATTTCTTCATTTATCTTTTTTGATTCCGTCAGTCGGAGGAAGCTGCTTCACTCTTCCTATTCTTAATCCCTGAGGCTGGTCCAGACCCGCTGCCCCGTCAGGAACCGTCCAGGGCCCCTCCGCTGGTCTGGGATTGGCCTCCTCGCTGTCCTCTGGGTCTAAACTAAACCTGGGGGCGACGCTCGGGATTTTATGCCCCAAACATCTGGACCAACCCCCCCCCCCCCCCCCAAAAAGAAAACATCAGGTTTTTTATACAAGTCTCAGTTCTTTTAAATCAGGACTCAGACTTCTCTGTTTGCCACTTTCCATTAAGACTTCTTATTCCAATATTGCTGTGCAATATTTCTGTTAGTCTAGTGTTTTATCTGTTCACTTCTATTTTAGATTTACTTTTCTAAAATCCTATTTAAATGTGTCTCTATCTTGTCTTTCATTTCTTTTCTTTAAGCCTCTTATATTGCACATAAATCCTTTTATATTTGCCTTCTTATGGAAAAGCGCTATAGAACTACACTGGCCCTGCTTCTGTTATATTGTAAAACAACTTCAACCGCAAACTACAGCCTGAAACAATGAAACTTTAATACTCAATGAGTATTTGATGCTTCTTCTTTATTTACAGTGAAGCTGAAAAACCTCTTGCTCTTTGGGAGAGAAGTTATAATGACGTCAGTTCTGTGTTGGGAAATTTTTCTTGATTTTATAAACAAAACAACCAGTCCATTAATTCGGAAAACAACTGGCGAATTAATGGACGGTGAAAATAATTAGGTTATTTGCAACCGCACTTTCTCTTTTTGTGACACTGTGCAAGTTCATGAACGAGTTAAACAAACTGTGTGCGTATTAAAAAAATTAATAAAGAAGGAAAAAACCTAAATGCAGCCACCAGGTCATTTCTCTGCTGTTTCATTCTTTCACAAAACACGGACTGTAGAACCCCCCCCATTTTGTTCCAGGAGTCAAGCTATAAAGGGATCATCTCGGGGGCTTCGTGATGGATGATTTCAACAGCCGCCATCTTTCAATGTACATATGGAACAGAGAAAATAAGTTGAACCGGTCCTGAACGCATCAGGACGTAAATCAGGCGGATGGGGAGGGAGTTGGGGGGGGGGGGTGATATAAGACCCACCCACCCATCATGCCTCAGGAGTCAAACCTGACTCCCCCTCTCTCCTGCCAGAGACGACAGAGAGAACGACCTCGAGCGAGTCTCGGAAAATTCAGTCTCGGATTCATATTAAAAAACCCAAAACAAATAACAAACCCAAAGCGACTTTCCAATAAGCGTCCGATCCACTCAGCTTCTCCTCCCACCGCACATCCAGTTCAACACGGGCTGAACTTTAATGAGAAGCCGCCCCCCCCCCCTCGCCGATGTCAATCACGCCGCCGCTGCCACCTGGTGATTTATTTCAGCTGCAAATGGTGGAAAAAAAGGGAAAGAAAATCAAAGGCACATTTTTAAAAGGTCAGACGCTCCATATCCGTCTTCCGCAGGGATCGATCGGACAGCGCCGGACTCGGAATTAAAGCCCGGGTCCGCTGGCGGATCTATAAAGTACGAACAGCAGCGAGCGGGAGACGGGGCCGTCCGGAGAACCGGTACCTATTTCAGATTATACTTATTGTCGAAGAAAAATAAAACAAACAAATATAAAATAAATAAAAAGGGACCAGGAGGGACCGGATCCGGATCCGAGCTCGGGCCCAGCGTCGACACGGCGGCGACAAACGTTACTTTTCCGCCTCGGAGACGTAGCAGAAGTCGCGAAACGGACAAAACAAAGTGGAGGAAAGAAACGATTCAATCCTCCAACTCAGGCCGGATTCCACCGGACAAAGACGCAGGGGGACTTCAGCCGGTCCGGAGCTGCAGCCCAGGACCAGGGCCAGGACCGGGACCGGGAGCAGGACCGTGGGCCGGGGCCGGGGCCGGGGCCGGGAACAGGACTGGGACCAGGACCAGGGCCAGGACCGGGACAAAGACCGGGGCCGGGGCCGGGAACAGGACTGGGACCAGGGCCAGGGCCAGGACCGGGACCAGGACCAGGACCGGGGCCGGGGCCGGGGCCGGGGCCGGGGCCGGGAACAGGACTGGGACCAGGACCGGGACCAGGGACAGAACTGGGACCGGGATCAGGGCCAGGACCGGGACTGGAACCGGACTGCAACCGGACCGCAACCGGGAACATGGCCAGGACCAGGACCGGGACCAGAACCAGGACCAGTACCGGGACCAGGGCCAGGGCCGAGACAAGAACCGGGACCAGGAACAGGGAACGGGACCAGTACCGGGACCAGGGCCAGAACCGGAAATGGGACCAGAACCGGGACCAGAACCAGGGTCAGAACCGGGATCGGCACCAGGGCCAGGACCAGGACCAGAACCGAGAACAGTACCGGGACCAGAACCGGGATCAGAACCGGGACCATGGCCAGGACCAGGCACCGGTCTGGGTTCAGCTGCAGCACTCTGGCACCGTGTGACATTTGGGACCGGCCCAAAGCTCCGGTTCCCCCGTTCTACCCCCCCCCCAAAAAAAAACCCAAACAATGGGACACACCAACTAAATAAATATAAAACCGAAGGACCAGGAGCAGGACCAGGACCAGGGCCAGGACCGGGACCAAGACCGGGGCCGGGGCCGGGAACAGGACTGGGACCAGGACCGGGACCAGGACCGGGACCAGGGACAGAACTGGGACCGGGACCAGGGCCAGGACCGGGACTGGAACCGGACTGCAACCGGACCGCAACCGGGAACATGGCCAGGACCAGGACCGGGACCAGAACCAGGACCGGTACCGGGACCAGGGCCAGGGCCGAGACAAGAACCGGGACCAGGAACAGGGAACGGGACCAGTACCGGGACCAGGGCCAGAACCGGAAATGGGACCAGAACCGGGACCAGAACCAGGGTCAGAACCGGGATCGGCACCAGGGCCAGGACCAGGACCAGAACCGAGAACAGTACCGGGACCAGAACCGGGATCAGAACCGGGACCATGGCCAGGACCAGGCACCGGTCTGGGTTCAGCTGCAGCACTCTGGCACCGTGTGACATTTGGGACCGGCCCAAAGCTCCGGTTCCCCCGTTCTACCCCCCCCCCCAAAAAAAACCCAAACAATGGGACACACCAACTAAATAAATATAAAACCGAACCTTATCTCTTTACCTGACACTCACAGCTCTGACCTGTTTAATGTAGTTTCTAATGTCATATCATCTTGTCAGAACTTTATCCTTTTCTTATTTTATGTTACATTCTCATGGTTTTTATTATCACTCTCCTTCGTTTTCAACGTTGCTCTTATTATTTCTACTGTTATTGTTTTTATTATGTTCTTTCCCCCTTAACTGTGGCATCCTCATCCTTGTTCTGCTTATTTTCTCAAATCTATTTTTATCCGTTCACTTTCTTTCTGTTCCCGTTTTTTTGTGTTCACCTTGTTTGTTCTTTTCAATGTAATTTCTCTACTGTAAAGCAATTTGAGCTGCATTTTCTGTATGAAAGCTGCTTTATAATATTATCATCATCATTATCATCATTATCATCATCAGAGGAAATGTTTTTTAAGTGATTATCATCCTGTAACATCAGTTACAAATGGAACACGTTGCCTTTGAGGATTTTTTTCTGCCTCGTTCAGCGTCGACATCTTTGTCAGACGCTTTAATGTGAAAGCGACTGAAGCCTGAGTCTCAGGGGAGTCTCAATTAAGAGCTAAGACGAGAGACGGGGGCCGGCACGTTGTTTGGCTTCGGTCCTTCCTGGGATTTGTTGACAGCAGCAAAAAAAATAAGGAACATAAGCAGAATTCTGCTTCTGAATGCACAACAAGGATTAGAGGGGCTCGGCCGCCACGTCCCAGAAACGGAAAACAGGGAGCGAGCTCACCCCCCCAGTGTCACAGTGTTTACGGAAACTCGGCCATTTAATATTCAGCTCCAGCAGATGGCGGGGGCGGCGAGGGCAGGGCGGCGAGGGCAAGGCGGGGCCACGCCGTGCCGGTTTCACACGCCCGGCGATATCTTTACGTGTGATGTTTTCAAAACGCCAGCTCTGCCTCGGCAGGATCAAAAAAAAAAAAAAAAAAAAAAAAAATACACATCAGGGTTTCCGTTGCCGTTTCTTTTGAGGAATTTTCGCAGAAGAGAAAAAGCCGAAGGTCGAGCCGAGGATGTCGAGTCTCCGCCCACGTGTGAAACCCAAACATTCATCGTGGTCGAAGCTGTTTCCTCAGAGCGACGCTCTGGGTTCCAACACATCCACAGTATTTAAAAAATGTTTTTATTTGAGCCTCTGAGATCAACGTGTCCGGGGGGATGGGGGGGGGGGGTCAGGCCTTCATGCCTAAATCAGGACACACACACACACACACACACACAGAGCGAAGCCCTTACCTCCTCATGAAGTATGGCCTTGCACATGGAGTAGTTCCCCTTCAGCGCCCACGTCCCGTTGGCGAGACATTTCCTGTAGACGTTGTCTGCACAGAGAGGAGACATGAAGCCGTCACTCAGGCGAGGACGCTGCCATCACCCCCCCCCCCCCCCGAGTTCAACCCGCGGTTCGCCGACATTTCTCGGCTTCCTCGCGTTGACGGACGATTCACGACAATTCTTGAGGCTTTGGAACCACTAAGAAAGGTAGAATTTATAAAAATCCAATCGCCGTCTCCTCCCCGGGGCCCAGACTGGAGCCGGGACGCAGGAGGTTTTTCTGCCTATTGAAAAATACATATATCATTTCTCTGCACGGCTGCATGATGAAACCTGAATGGTGGCGGCGAGTCGGCGTGAATGAGTAAAGAAAACAAAACAAAAACATTCACAGGACGGAGACGAAATCATCTGCAACAAATTTCACAACTGTCATTTCGTGTTGTTATTATTTCATAAGATGAAAGCATCAAAATGCATTGAAGAAAAAAAAAAAGCCACAAGGGGATGAAGCGCCAAGAACGAGGCGATTTAAAGACGACAGACGTCAGACGTTCTTTCCCTTCGCCCCTGATTCAAAGCAGAGACAGAAAGCTTCCAAAGAACCGTGACGCTGACTGGTTCGTGACGACGCTTGCTGGATTTCATCGAAGAAATAAACTGCTTTCATTTCGAGAAGCTGTTGATACTTCTCAGACATTGGAAAAAGGATGGCGTCCAGGGCCCAGAGTTTACCCAACCCCCCCATTTCACAGGCCCTGTCAAGGGGAGGGCAGGCCCCAGACCGCGCCCACCAAAGCGGACAGGGGGGGGGGCCGGACGGGCCAGGACGGAGGAGGGATCAGAGCCGGACCTGGGGACAGGGAGCCGGACCTGGGGACAGGGAGCCCTGTGATTCTGCTGGATTTCATCCGCGGGAATAAACTGTTCAAAGCCGAGAAGCTTGAGCGTCTGATCGGCAACGAGTTCTGGTTAAGTGGCGTGCTCAGCTGATGTATGGAAATGGAAAAAAAAAAGACCAGGGCGCTAACGAAGGATCGTGTTCTGGCCGAGAGGCTGTGCCTGGCGGTGGGATGGGGTTGGCCTCGCGTCCACCAACCCGAAGGGACACAGGGGGCCCCTCCAGGGGCCGTCGGACGGGGAACTCTGGGAGGAGCGGAACCGGGACAGGGAGCGGGGGACTGCACCGGGGGGCGGGACCGGGGACACGGAGTCCGGCGGGGGACAGGGAGCCGGACCGGGGGACAGGGAGCCGGACCGGGGGACAGGGAGCCGGACCAGGGGACGAGACTATCCTTCCTGTTTTGCTTTTTTTCCGGGGAGTTTGCTAAGCGGCCGCGGAGAAAAGTCCCTCGGATCCTTTACGGAGAGAAAAGTTGCAGCACAAGGACGTAGAAATACTGAAACTCCCCAAGATCCGATATTGTATCGGACATTTAATTAGATTTCTGAACAAGTCGCATTTTGCTGTTAACGACTTTATGAGCACTGGTTCCCAACATGGGGGGTCGGGCCCATCCAGAGGGTCACCGGAGAAATCCGAGGGGGTCGTGAGAGGATTCATGGGAGACGAAAGAAGAAACAAACAAATCTGTGTTTAATATCTTGGTCTTTTCACAAAAATTTGGCTTCATCCTTTTTTTGTTTTAAAAAAAGATATTTGATAATTTAAACAGTTACTAAACTGAAACCATGTGGGGCTGCTGCTTTATATCTGAGGTCAGAGGTCAAAAAGACTGGGAACAACCGTTACCAAGCTTCATCTACGTCCTAAACCTGAAAATAATCAAATCAATTATATACTACGATAATAACTGATAATACACTAATTTCCTTCATTACAGCTGAGCAGTAGCAGCAGTTTCCTTTGTCATTAAAGGGTTAATGTAGCTGAAAGGTCTCGGGGCGACGCGACATCAGCAGCCGCTTCGGTGTCGTGTCCGCGACCTCTGCAACCCTGGGGTCGGCAGCGAGCGGTTCCGGTCAGGTCCGGAAAAACCGACCTGTCGATCGAAGTGCTGTTAGAGCCGGGGGATTGGCCAGGGGCGTGACCGGGGGCGTGGCCTTCCTGCCGACGCGCCATTTCACGGATCCACAATCTGAAAAACTCCTGGTTCAAGCTGCTACAACCAGAATTTTCACACTATAACAACTGATTAAAATCCAATAAGGACAAATGTGTATCTGAATCTTCATCACAAATATCATTAATGTGACTTTACCTGCTGCTCATAGCAGAAAATCACTTGTAGATGCGAAGGTTCCCTGGTGTTTTATGCCCTGAGCAGCGGCTGCAGGTGCAGGTGTGAAACCACAGCGGCCTTTCACAGTAAAACTCGTTGACAACGCTATTTAAATAGACTGAGGTGTTAATTGAAAGCAGCTCATTTTGCCTCCTTTTTTTGTTTTGTTTTTAATGCTCCTTCTATTTGATGCCAAAAAGTTACATCACATTTTATTTTTTTTCCACAACTGCTTCATACCAAAGCCAAAATATCATTACTGGAAGCATAAACACACACACACACAAAACAGTGTGTGTGTGTGTTAAGTGCCTCGAATTTCACCAGATGTTGAACTAACACCTGCATCGCGGCGTCTTCGGTCTTCATCAGTATAGGCAACGCGACACAGATGGGGGGGGGTTGTTTGTTTGGTTGTTTGCTTGTTTGTTTGTTTCCTTTCGAACCCGCCCGTTTTCGGAGACTAGCTCCGTTTTATCCGGGATCTAAGACGGCGAGCGGAGGCAGACGTGCGGCGAGCCCGGGCCCGAAGGTGGAGGCGGATGAATGAGTGTTGTTAATAATGAGAAGGATTTCTGGGGGAGATAAGACAGGGTTGGGTTGGGTTGCCTGGGGGGGCAACAACGTGCAAAGAGCCGGGTAAAAATAGCATGTTGACAGTGTAAAGGGAGGGAGGGGGGCTGTCATCCCCAATCAGAAATACCTAGATGGTGATGTTCCCTGAACGCACCCTGAATCCTAGAGAGCTTTAAAAATCCATCAAAGTCCGAAGTTCGGATTATTTATTTTGATCTGAGTCCAAAGATGAATCCATATTCAATTAAATTTTTTCTTTTTTTTGGCTCCAAACACAATCTCTCATAACCAGCCCCCCCCCCCGATCAGATTCACACGACGCCGCACGACTCCTCCGCGATCATCGGACTTTTATCGCAAAGCAAAGCCCATGAAAGTCGGTTTATTGTACAAGGTGAAAGCACACGTACAGAAAAATAAAGCAAACAAAAAACCAAAACATACAAACAAACAAACAAACAAACAAACAAACAAAAGGGCTTTAAGACGCCCCAACGCCTGGAAGCTGACGACGGGAGACGGGAGCGTCACGACGGAGGGAGGTTCTCCGTGGCGGAGGCTTAAGTGGCGGCTCTCTCCGGGGTGGGGGGGGGGCACGACCTTGAAATAAATTCTCCCTGGCACTGGAACCACAGGATGATTTACGTCCCCCGCCCCGACATAAACACCAGAGCCTGACGTTGTCATTTAACGTTTCCAAAGAGCGAATGTCTCTCGGCATCTTTTGTTTTTTCATTTCATACGCAAACGAAGCCGCCTGGCGATAATCCTCTTTGTGTTTTCTCTTAACAGTGAACATTTATTCCTCTGGCGCCACTCGCTGCCAGTTCGCATGAGAAGTGGTGAAAGGGTTGTGGGCTTTTTCTCCCTTTATTTGTGGCCGAAATGCGAATTGAGTGGGGATTTAATGCCCCACTTGCTGGTCATAGTGGCCCCGTTGTTGCGTCGTGGTCGGCGCAGGCTATGGCCATCGCTAATGTCACCACATTGACAACAGCTCGTCCCGACAGCGGCACTTCTGCTTCCTGGGCCCCGCGGGCAGCACAAAAACACACACACACACACACACACACACACGCCGCACAGCTCCCCATAAAAAACAAAGGAAAATTAAACGCCTTTGTTTACGGCTCGGTATCCGTTGGGCCGTGAAGGTGTCGGTGGTTGTGCTCCTGAACTTTGGACGGAGCCGAGCTGAGTTTGCTCAACCTCACCCCTTTTTATTCTCATGACTGCCCGCTCGACGCCCAGATATGGGGTTCTGGCGCCCGAGGACTAATTCTGTTGTCTTTGGGTTTGTTTGTTTGTTTGTTTTTAATAATTCCAGGTGGATCGCAGCCGGTGCACTTTTTAGAGCTCGAGTCATGAAAGTATCAGGCTCTGATGGAGAAGCACCAGATTGTGTAAATAAAAAAACGAGGTTAACTCTGAAAAATCGACTTTTGAAGGAAACGCCGCTGAGAAAACTGATTTTACAAACTGGAGCTTAAATTCATTGTTTCTCTCCTGGATTCTGGTTTTATTCAGCCACAACAGACGTGTTGTTCTTTGGTTCCTTTTTATTCCCAGTCAACAAGATGACGTGGACTCGCTACAGCTGCGTCTCTGACTGGCCCCGTCTCCATGGCGACGGAGGCTGAGGCTCGAGGGGAACCGGAGCCTCCGGACCCATCTGCCCCGGATCCACGCACAGCATTCGAGGAAAAGGGCGGATCAATTACACCCCCCCCCAGCACCCCCACCAACGAACCGTTCCTCCCGCTTCAACACATTTAGGTCAAAATTGTTGAACTATTCCTTTAACCCTTGAATCTGTAAAAAAGGGGTCGAAGCTCCATTTAACCACAAAAATGCGTTGAATTATGATACAATCTAGACCAACCTGATGACGGTTATGTAACAAACCTGCCGAACTAACAAAAAAAACAACAAGAAACAAACGCATCCCGACTCCGGCTCCGGCTCCGGGTCACAGGCGCGAGGGAAGTGACCATCCCGTCGCCGGACTCCCCCGAAATCTTAACGAGGGGAATCTCCTTTGGTTTCCATTGATTTGACCTGAACCTCAGCGTGTGTGTGCGTGTGTGTGTGTGTGTGTGAGAGAGAGATGGATTTTTCTGGTGATTTATATGCGACGACCTACTAAAACCTGCCTTATGGAAACAGGCATTTTCCCCTGAGCATTTTACGTCACTGAGGAGACGCCAGTGAAGGATTTGGATTTTAATGCCCAGATGTCGTGTTTTCTCATTTATTATTAATAATATATTGTTTCTGTGGCTGTTGTTGTTGTTGTCGTTGTTGTTTTAGCACGCATCGTTTCCCTCTGCTGCAGCCTGCGGATGATGGGCTCACCTCGTACAATAAACCGACTTTCATGTGTTTTGCTTTGCGATACAAGTCCGTTGATCCCGGAGGAGTCGTGCTGTTTTGAGGTGGGGGGGCGGGGCTCCCACCACACCCGGCTCGGTTCCGGAAACCCCCCTCTCCGCGGGAAAAGCGAATTAGCATGTGCTCGCGAATTGTTGAACTGTTCCTTTAATGAACGACCTGAGCCGATTAAAAGAAGAAGGAGTCGGGTTCGACGGTAGACGAGTAAAACGTGCTCAGAGGAGCGTTGGCGCCGTTCCGGGTTTGGACGGACGCCAGTTCTTCGGGGCTTCCTGGAAAAAAAAAAACAAAAAACCTGCATCTCTCTCTCTCTCTCTCGCACTTAATTAAATTAAGAGGTCGCTGGGAGCGTTCACACGCCGAACATTAGCATAATGTCTGATATGAGATTCACGCGGTGCGTCTGCCTCTTTCGTCAACAGAGGCGCCGGCGCGGTAACATCCTGTGGTCCTCTGACGTCGGGGGGGGGGGGGGGGGGCGGTCGTAAAAATGCCATTTGCATGGGTCACGGGCTCCAGGTCCCTAAAATAACTGTTGATTTCATTCACTGGCGGCGGTGACAGCGGCGGCGGCGGCTGCTGCCAAACCATTTGGGGGGGGGGGTTATCTGGAGTTATATTAACGGCACGACAGGTTTGTCCCTGGGGAGTCTCAGCAGATCTCATTGTTTGCAGGGATGAACGCCGCTCAGCGCAGATCGGTCTTAATCTTCGGTGTTAAAGCGCTGACCGGCTGTTCTGCGCCCGGTGCTAAGTCCTCCAGGTACATGATGGAATACAGCCACCCCCCCCCCCCCCCGCACACACGCACACACACACACACACACGCACACACACACACACACACCAAAAAAAAACTACCAGGGGCCAAAAGACCCTCTTTTCTTTCTTACATCCCAGCACGGAGGGTTTTCTTCCCTCTGTGTCGCAGAGAGACGCCGTCCACAAGCCAACGAGTCAACGCGGCGAGCAGCGATTAGCCGCTCAGTGCTTCAGTCAGTGGATCAATGACTGCAGCTAAGAGCCCCCCCCCCCCCCCCGATGCATTCCAGGGAGCGCGGGTTTAATTAAAAACTGTACCAACGGGAGAGTGATACAACACATTATTTTGCAGTAAATAAGACTCTGGCTCCACATGATGCATTAATTTGTAAGGACCTGCCCCCCCCCCCGTAAAAATAGGGAACCGATCCCGGGCCGACTCTTAAAAACTCACAAAACCCAGTGGGACGCTTATTTTAACTGTGTCTGACGCCGCCCGACCCCTCGACCCGGCTAACCTTCATCCGATCGCCACCGCCCCGTTCTCACCGTTCTGGCTGGAAACCGAGAAGGAACGCTGGAGAACGTGCAGGGTGGGGTTGGGTGGGGGGGGGTTGCCTGTTTCTGAAGCTGGGTGTGTTTTCTGGCTGCGGCTTGGGTGTTTGGTTTTTGGTTTTCATTACGTTTTCTGTGGAGCGCGACGCCTCGGACGGTTTTACCGTTTTACCGTTTCGGAACGAGGCCTGAGGCGAGAAGGACGATCAGCTTTCCTCGCTGCTCATCCCGTCATGTCCGAATCTCCGGCCCCTTCTCGGCTCCCGTTAAACTGACATCCGACTGGCTGGGCGGGGCTGCGGCGGCGGGGCTGCGGCGGCGGGGCTGCGGCGGCGGGGCCGCGCCACCACGGCAACCGCGAGCACTTCTCTAAATAAAACTGCCTCCTCCTCCTCCATGACTGGCACCAGACCAGCAGCTCGCAGCAGCGAGTGAGACGGCGTTCACCTTCTCGGGACTGACTGAGGCAATGAGGCAGTCGGTTTGGCAGCGCAGCGGTGACGGCAGACGACGGCTCAGATGGCGCATACCACGGCGGCTCTACCACTATCAGCTTATGCATATGTGATAACACGCCATGTCGTTTGAGGGACACTGAGAGCTGGTGAAGGTGTGCATTTTCACGGATTTCAGGTTTTATTTTTTCCGGCCCATTAGACTTGATTTTTCTGTATTTGTGAGGTTTGAGCATGAACACACACTCAAAAAGCGTGTTTCGACAGCGGCGACGGCTTAGTCACGGGCGGACGACGGCGTCATTAATAGGCTCGAGATTCTGAATTTATAATCTTCTGAGCGGTGTGGTATATGATCGTAGGCAATTATCGTTGAGGGCGTTTGAGGGCTGAGGCGAGGCTAGGCGAGGCGGCGAGGGGGCAGGCGAGGGCGGCGAGGCACTCGGGCTTTTTTTTGAGGGCGGACTCAGGTTGCTATTTTTCTTTTTTCCTCCGCCCACTTTAGACTCACATTTTAGAGGCGAGGGCGAGGCAGGGCGAGGCGGGCGAAGCACCTGTGCTGCGTGACGCCTTCGACCCGCGTCGAGGAGGAAACACACATCATGGAATTATCATCCGTACTGGACGAGGGCAGCAGAATAGAGGGAGTAAAAACACTTAAAAATATACTCAAAATATATATAAATTAAAAAAAATAAAAGAATAAATAAAGGGGCATTAAAGATAAAACACTTAGTACAGAACTTTACAGTTTCTTTCCTCAGATTTATTTGATGCCACTTTCGACTGGTTATGTTGCAGATTTCTACAGATTAATTTTCACAAACAGACACACACACACACACACACACACACACACACACACACACACACACACACACACACACGCACCTACGGCTCAGCAACTTAAGTGGAGGATTTGTCAGGATCTAATTTTGGAAATCCGGGCCTGGAAGGCCGATTCATGGAAGTGCGCTTCTGCGGCAGAGCTGCTATTCGCGGACGGGGACGAGCTCACGGCTCGGACGCGACGGCCATCGTCCGATTAACGGCTGCTCAGCGTCTCCAGCCACCCGTCGCCGAGTCGGGTTCCCGCTTCTGTCGCCTCCGGGAAAAAGAAAGAACGAAAGGAAGGAACAAAAAGACGAAGAGGAGGTTGATAAATCACTGTGGGTTCTGAGCCCGGTTCACGGCTCCTGTAACTGGAGCAGGGACCAGCGTTGACCCCCCCACAGCCACGCTTGTTTTTCTGCGTAGCGACCCCCCCCCCATCGGGATGTGAAGGATCCTTCCGCTCGTCTCCAAATCTCTGGGTGGATTTTTTTTTGCTCCGCTTGCACCTGAACTCTGCAGTGATCTCCCTCTGGACCCGAGGAGCGAATGCATCCACTCAAGCTTTTAAGTGCCCCCCCGCCCTTGACTTCCCCTTAAGCCACTTCCTACTCTCCTGCTGCCACTGTACCCTGCCGCCACGTTGTTCATCTGAGCATAAACAGATTTCCTCTAATATATATTTCACCTTTTAATGTTTCACATTTTAACATAACTCGCTTACAGGAGAAAGAACCATCGGTTCTATTCAGCTCTTCCACTAAATATATTTCGGCGAACCTGTGGTGATGTAATCAGCCGTTTCAGGCCGGTGCTGACAATTCTTTCATCTTTTATTGTCTTTTTTCATTTTTATTTTTAGATCTTCCTCGTGCACATTTCTGTGCATTAAACCTCAATAATTTCATTTGCTCACTTTCGTTTTTGTCACATTTGCTTCATGTGATTCGATTCATTTTTTTCTGTCCGTTTCGTTTTTAAAATTTAGACATTTTTTCAGTGCGTAATTCGTTATTTTTTACCTTCTTAAACCACCTTTTTAGGTTTTTATTTTTGTTTTGTGCCACTGAGCGTCTGAAAGGTTGCACGGTGTTTTTGATTTTTTTTCTTTTTGCGTCCTCGACTCCGGGTCTGGTGGCGAGGGACCCGGATCGGCAGGTTCCCCAAAGCGGTCGACGCGATATGTCTTCGTTTCGGTTTTTCTGAGTGGCTCGTCTGACGTTTTCTGTGCACTGGGCCAGATGTTAGAAAATCCAGTGGCCGTCGAGGCGTAGAAGCTGCATTGTCTCACAGAGCAGGGCTCTGGGCCCCCGTGCCTGTGGAAACAGGCCGCCCCGCCCCCCCGGCGGCGGCCAGGCACAGGCCGTTCGGCGTCTCCGTCCACATTCTTCGGTGACCGATTTGGCTCAGATAAAAAAAATAATAAAATAAAATAAAATACAGTCACGTCAAGGGCTTTTAAATCTAAAGGCCACCAGTTGTCACCAGCTCCAGTAGCCCCCCCCCCCCCGGGAGAAAGCGTCCATATCACGAGGCTAATTTCCAACATGTGCTTGTGTTTATAAAAAAAAACACAAGGCGCCACAAACCGATGTGTAACGCGCAGGATTCCTTGGACGCGTTTAACATGTCCGTGGTCGTTCCTCGTCCATTCGTGGTTTCACTTCCATGTTGCGTCTCTTCGGCTCTTTTGGGACGTTTCTGCTTCTCTTTCCGGAGTTTTCTTCTCTCCTTGCATTCATTTAGTGTCCGTTTCTCTTTCTACCCATTTCCCGTGTCTCCCGTCGTCCCTCTGAGGTCTTTTCGTGCTCGGCTGACGTCCCTTTGTCCTCGTTTTGAGCGAATTTACAGTTGATCCGTCTCTTTGCGTCAGTTTTTGTGTGCGTGCCGATTTTTTCATCGCGTTTTTCTCGGTTCACTTCTCTTTGTGGTCGTCTTGCGTCTTGTTTTTGTCCGCTCAGGTCTCTTTGTGGTCGTTTTGCTTCTTGTTTGTCACTGTTTGATTCAAATGTCAACAACTGCTTCATACAGACGCCTGCTCGGCCCCTTCTTTGACCTGGAACTCTGGCCCGATGATGGAACGGGGCGAGACGCTGCCAAAGGGTCCTCGTAAATGACCCGGACGCCGGGCGCCGGAAAATCGACAGGAAATCCGTCCGGCGGTCGATGGACTGTTTCAGTCTGGAAATAAAATAGTTAAAACTACTGAGTAAAAACCCGCTGTGTGTGTGTGTGTGTGTGTGTTTTGACTGTCCACTGCTGTGTTTATACCACAACACTATCAGAGGAAGTTAAGGTGTCGTCCACGCCGAAGGTGAAACGAACCTCGCGGTGTCGGACAGCTGGTGAGCTGCAGCCGAGCCCTCTGCCCCCCCCCCCCCGACTCCCCCGCCCTGGGGGGGTCATTTACCCAGAAACATCACTTTTATCCGGTGAACTCTGCTGTTCATCCTGCGACGGCGGCTCTGTTCACCTGTTCACCAGGCTGCTGCTGCAGTGCCCCAGTTACAGATCAGACAGGAGGAGGTTCGTTGTTTTGTTTTTGTTTTTTTATACCTGCCTTCACTGTGTCGGCGTAAATAAAACAGCTGTTATTACATATAAGACTCATCTTCATAGGTTTTCAAAAGGAATCAAATGAAACAGCAGCACGATGACGCTACCGGATTTATTCTTTTTTAATCATTTCCTCCGGGGGATATTAATGTGGGTGAGTAACGTGGACGCCTTCATTATCGGTGCGTCAGCGCGATGCATTTAAAGCCCTCAATGAGGCGGAAAAGGCTCCAACCCGCCCGAGGCGGCTCCATTCGCTCGCGAGCGGCTGAGCCGGCGGATTCCAGGTGGATTCCAGGAGGATTCAAGGGGGATTCAAGGGGGATTCCAGGGAGACAAATTCATGCGGCCAAAATTCCCAATCGGGTCACGGAAAACAGTCTAACACCTGCAACCAGATCCTGTAATTATGAGATTTAAGTCCTAAGCACGAGATAATTCCTCTCTTTCGTGAATGCACTGCACTGCCAGTCTTCTCATTCCTGACTGTAAACTAAACGTCTTTGGGCCCATTGTCAGATAAAACAAGAAATCTGGATAAGTCACACCGTGCTCTACAAAATCATGACGGGCTTCGTAATTAGTCTTTAAAACCGGTGGACTAATAAGGAAAATGATGAAGATGAGCGTGATCATCGGGCGCAGCCTCGTTTCCTCGGGTTCACGTTGTGCGTCAGCGGTTTTCGTCTCCGTCAGGATTTCGCAGTTAAATCGAGGATAAAGGGATAAGTCCCTCGATGCCCCGTCAAAGGTAGATTCAGTGCTAATATAGTTTGGAAGTATTGAAAAGAAGAAAACACAGCATCTAATCAGAACTGCTCCTTTAGCCTCCAAGCCTTGGGGGGGGCGGGGCTCAAGGTTTTCACAGCCTAGTTAATGATTAAATAATCGGGCCTGTAAAGTGGTTCTGGCTGTGACCTTTGACCTGGCGGATGTTTGTTCAAAGGTTTGGGACGACCCCCCCCCCCCCCCCCACCACCACCACCACTAAAACCACCACCCGTTTAGCAGCAAACGGCAGAAGGGACCAGCTGGTGAACGTGGCCGAGCATTTAGCTGCTAAAGAGCCAGAGATTCGCCTCGGGAGGTGGTGGAGACCAAACACGGAGCTAAAACAGAGGGAGCGCCGGGCTCCGGTTCGTCAGGCGACAACAACACGGCTCCAGGTGAATCATCATGTCGCTCCCTAACATCTAACATGGACAAAAACAACTGCTCTAACAAATGAGGCATGAACTCAAAAGGTGATGACACGTCAGAGTCTCAGCTTGTTTCTGAGCCCCCCCCATTCAAAGGAAAAAAAAAAAATCAGTTGTTGCTGGTTGAAGGTAAATGCTAAGATCAGTAACAGCCCACAGTATTGGACAAACTGAAATTTTGACCTGATGGTGGGTTTTTTTCTACATTAAAATTCGAGGGGAAAATCACCAAAGTCGTTATGAGCTGAATCCTGAAAAACGAGCGTCTGCAGCAGATTTGATGGCAATCGACCCGGTGGTCGTTGAGATATTCGAGTCCGGGACGAACAGGCGCTGTCGGCCCCAGAGCGGAAAAAATATATTTTATATATATATATAAAATATCAATTTCAGCTTTTTGGGAAGCAATTTTCCTCTTTCTCTCAATAGAGAGACTGGGCGGTGAATTACAGAGCAGCTATTCAGTTTCAGCTGAAGAGTTCTGACCTCGGAAGAGACCGGAAAGTTCGAGAGCGGGTCAGCATCGGGGGGGGGGGGGGCAGGAACCTGCGTGACGCCAGCGTCGAGAGGACCACGCCGGCGTCCGGAGGACCACGCCGGGCGTCGTCGAGGCGTTCCTCGCGTTCTTTCTTCCCTTTTACCCGATCTGAAGGTGCACTACTTTTCTCCTCGCCATTACCCCCAGCACCTCACGCCTGTATTTTCTTCAGCAGACCTACTTTTAGTTCTTATACTTTGTTGCATCTCTTCTCTCATTTGTATGCTCATGTTAATTTCTGTATACACGATTAAAACAGTGAATCGCGAATGAGACCGCATCAAAATTAAATCAGGCTTTTTTTCCTTTTTAAACCTATTGTTTTGACGCCCGGCGTCGGGCGCGTTCCGCGTTCTCCCCTCTCCCTTTTACCCGACTTCCTCACAGCGGGTGCACTACTTTTCTCCTCGCTCATTACCCCCCCCAGCACCTCACGCTGTATTTTCTTCAGCAGACCTACTTTTTCTTAGTTCTTATACTTTTGTTGCATCTCTCTC
This sequence comes from Istiophorus platypterus, assembly GCA_016859345.1. Classification (NCBI taxonomy): domain Eukaryota; kingdom Metazoa; phylum Chordata; class Actinopteri; order Istiophoriformes; family Istiophoridae; genus Istiophorus; species Istiophorus platypterus. The sequence goes on from CM029119.1 coordinate 18,301,028, forward strand.
TCTCTCTCTCTCATTTGTATGCTCATGTTAATTTCTGTATACACGATTACGTAAACAGGAATCGCCGGCGGGGGAATGAGACCGCATCAAATTAAATCAGGCTTTTTTTCCTTTTTTTAAACCTATTGTTTTGTGGGGTTTTTTTCCGGGGGGGGGGTTCGGGTCGGGTTGGGGGAGGGGGGTCTGGACTCACTGGTGGTGTTGTATCTGACGCCGTAGAACATCTCCGGACAGGGTCGCGACACCATCTGGCCGGCGCCACTCCGGGGCCAGCAGGTGCCGATGCCGTCGATGGAGGTGTCGCAGTAGAGTCCTGAGCCTGGAGGGGGGGGGGGCAGGAAATAGTCAGAAAAACACACACACACACACACACTCCCGGACTACATATAGCCAGGCTGAAGATGCTGCTAACGCTCCACCAGCCCCGGCGATAAACTGCGGTGTTGACTGAGCTGTTTGTGTACATGGGCTCTAATGATCACTCCTGAGCCGAGCCGAGCCGAGCAGAGCTGTGCCGAGCGTCGTCCCCCTGAGGCGTGACGCCGAGTCTATTTCCAGCATCGTTCTCATCTTTGATGTTGGTCCGTAAATCTGAGTTTGGATCAAAACTCGCTTCCTTCGCTTGCTATTCCGCAATATCTCTGCCTTCCTTTTTATTTTTTGTAGTAGAAGTAACCGCATTAAAAAGGGAAATCGGTTTCACGCAGTCGGACAAAAGGAGCAATGTGTCCCACTCACCGCTCCACTGACCCCCCGTGGCGTTGCTCAGGGCCTGGGCCTGGGCCTGGGTCTGGGTCTGGGTCTGGGCCTGGGTCTGGGCCTGGGTCTGGGCCTGGTTCTGGTTCTGGGTCTGGGTCTGGGCCTGGGTCTGGTTCCAGGAGGCAGCCAGGGACTGCACTGTAAAAAAGTCAAGTAAAAAGGGAGAGTTTCGTCGATAACCTGGATCTTTATTTGCACGGTTCAGAAAGATGGGCTATGAAAAGGAAAAGAAAATTTCATTAGATTCAGCTTAACGGTGACAAAATGGGGGGGGGGGGCATTAAAGGGCAACAGTAAACACTGCTGACAGACCTTTCCCCGGGCAATAACAGGACGGCGGCTGTGAATATGAATCTAGACGTGCCCCCGAGGGGTCAGGCCGTTATTTCTTCAATAACTCAAGGAGATTTAGACCGAAAAGACCCGGAAATGAGGGCGAAGTCGGTGCTTAATTATTAACCACCTCTTTCTTTGCGTTGAGAAGATGAAATAATCCGACGCCTGAAAATGAAACGTATTTACATTTTTCCCGACGAGGTCGTCCGGTTGCTATGAGAACCGCGAATCTTAATCTGTCAGGAGAGAGAAAAAAAAAAAGGCGTAAGGAAAACGGGGCTTTGGCTCCATCGCTGCCGGTTCCGTTAAACCCGCCGCCGCCGCCGCCATGACGGGCACCGGGTTCTCTCTGGGTCGGGTTGGTCGGGTCTGGTTTAGGCGGGAAGAGCTGTGATTGGCTACGGTGAAGACAAGAAGAGTCGGGCCGGGTTTCCGTCCCGAGGCCCGTCAGTCGTCTCGCCGCTACCTACGTCAGCCATTTGTCTAAGTTGAGGTGGATGTTTTGCCGTTTTTTTCCTACTCGTCCCAGGAGCAGGTGTCGTGGGAGGAATTGCATTATGGGAAACGGAGGATTCCCTTACCAAGTAATCCGTAAAAAAAATAAATAATTGAATTAAAAAAATAAAGGTTACTTCACCCTCTGCTGCCAAATTTCTGGAAGAAGGAGTAGCCGTTAACCACGGTGGAGGTCGGTTGTTGTCGGAGGCAAAGACATGGAACCATTTTGCCTTGTAGCCTGGAGGTAGCAGTTTGACAAAAGTGCGCTTGGCACGACCGTCACCCCTCAGTCGTCAAAGGGGCCGTTAGCCGCCGCTTTAAACATGCGTCAGAGCTCTGGCGCCAAGAGTTAAGCTTTAATACTCAACTGGAGCCGGAACGACAGATGTTTTTGATCGGTTGATCAACAGAAACTACTGAACGACTGTTACAGCTGTTTATAAAAATCAGCTCTTGCTTTGTGTCGGTTAATCGGGCGAAACCACCGAAGACTCTCTGGTTCCAGCTCCTGCAGTTCCAGCATTTGTTGTTTTTCTCTGCTTCGTTTCACCACAAACTGAATATTCTTGGGCTTTTGGGCTCAGACGACTTTGGGCTCAGAACCTTAGGTTGCGGAAAAAAAAAGGTTTTTGTGCTTTTTTTTCCAGACATTTCAAAGACTAAACGACTGTTTATTCAGTAAATAATAGATGGATTCGTTCATTTCTATCCCTCCTTCATACGTCAGGACCTGCTGATGCTCCGAGCCCCCGCCGCCACGGCGACGATGTTGTCGTGGCGACGACGCCGAGAGCGGCGCTATTAGTCAAGGGCTACCTGGGACGTCTTTATGAGCGTCACCGCCAGCGAGTAACAGGATGATGTGTGTGCGCCGCAAATCTAGAGGGTTTAACGGCCGACGCAGTCGCGGTAACGGTCGGGGGATGGGGGGGGGCATTTGGTTAGATGGAAAAGACTGAACATCACTTCGCTCTCAAGCGTAGCAACGGCGGATCGACCTGAACGGTCGGGTCGGGCTGCACCGGGGGAGGGAGCTGCCTTTAAATAAAACAACAAAAAAAAAAACAGGCTGCTGCTGCTGCAGCGGCGGCAAACATCCGGCCGGCGTTCGTCCGTGGACTTACATGAGAAGTTCCCCGACAGCAGGAGCAGGGCCTCGCATGTCAGATCGGCCGCCGGCGCCGGCGGCAGGAGGCCGACGATGGCGCACACCTGGAAAACAGAGAGGGGAGACACAGGAAGTGAGCGGCGGCTCGGGAAAGCACCTTCCCTGACCGGAGATCCGATCTCGTCGGCATCTTCCTCCTCCTTTTAACTCCCTCGCGCGCAGTCAATACGAGGCCACGTCTGACTGAAAGGCCCCGGAGCCCTTGAGCGGGTGAAGCGTGTTTTAACAGCTCCTCTGCCCCGCCCCCCCGCCGCCCCCGCTCTGATGCGAGGCACTTTGTGGCCCCTAATCACTCCGACTGTCAACACTCTTTCATGTTTTACAGATACAAGTATTCATTAAAAGATAAAGGCGAAGAAATTACTCACTGGCGTCCTGGAGGGTTGTAACGTCACACTCTAAATATGTGTGTGTGTGTATGTGTGTGTGAGGCTGCCTGTTCTGCATGTATGTGCAGAGTGGTGGTGGTAGTGGGGGGGGGGACTGAATAATTCACGTTATTATAAAACTACAGCAGGCATCTCCGTCTGTATCAGCCTGATCTCGTGTGGCTGGGGGGGGGGGGGGGGGCTTGCTCACACGCCAGGACCAAAGCGGGTTTCTGCTTGACGACGGGTGCGACGGAAACCTGGTGGCCGCCGGATGAACGCTTCGTCCGCCTCCTCTCTGACCTCTGACCCCGGGGGCCGACCATGGTTTCGTCCGGTGTCTGCGAGCGGCCGGGGGGGGGGGGGCGCTTAAAGGATCAGGTTTAGTTTGTTGTTGTTGTTGGGACTGAACTGGTCTTCCTGTTGACCCCCCCCCCCTGAGCTAAGTCACTAGTCCTCGGGCGTGGCCCTGTTTCACCTTTTCCAAAGGTTTAAATTCTTTTTTTTTGTGTGTCGCTAAATGCATCCCGTTTTTTAACGCTCTTGGCGGCTCCGGGGGAGGGGGGGGGGCACCGCGACGGCTGTCCCCCGACCCCTGGGCGCTTGGCAGCAGGCGGCCACGGCGTTTAAACGGTGGATGGGGACAAACCATGTGTTTCCATCAGCTTTTGTTTTCAGCGCTGGAGGAAGTAACAAGCTTCTCACTTTCGGTTAAAGCAACAAACGATGCGAAATACTCATTTGCAAGTCAAAGTGATGCCTTCAAAATCAAACTGAAGTAAAATCCAAGCATTATTATCATCAAAATGTGGCAGAAAATAAGAAAGCCCTTTCATGGTGCTATGTGCGCTAGAGGATCATTATCACGGATGCACTGATATGTGAGCAAGCTTTTCTGGAGCTGGTTGAGGTGGAGCTGCAAAAATCTCAGTTCTTCTAAAAAGACATTTCTGGCTTTAATCAAATCCTGAATAAAAAAAACAAAAACAAAAACATATTTTAAAGAACATTAACGTCATTTCAAATCAAATCAACTTTGTTTCGAAAAACATGTCCTTTAAGACCCGTCCGCATCCGAGGCCGTTTCTGGACGGGGTTTTCTGAGGTGCTAATCTTTTTTCATTAAATCGTTTAAATCACGTCACATTGGATTAAATTTGCCTTTTTTTTTTAGCCTCGCTCAGCTTCTGGTTTGTGTCAAACCAAAGTGGGTCGTTGGCGAGAGTCAAGAGTCTGATCCTTAGTCCTCATACGACACAAAGAATCCATTTCTTTCCTAATTTTTCCATTAAAAAAAAAAGATTAGAGACTAAACTCTGGACTAACGTGACTTGATAAAAGCTTTATGTTCCAGAGCCAGGCCACGTGTACAATGCCTGAAAAGTCCCCTGCAAATTATGCAACGCAACCAGCAACTACAGCTGATAAAGGTGGTGGAGTCGAGGGATCAGGTTTCCCTCTGAAAACGTGCCGCAGCATACGTATAAGGCGCCGTCGAACGACAGTACTCAGTACCGCGCTCTGCTCGGGTACCGGGCTCTGCTCGGGTACTGTGATCTACTCGAGTACTTCTATCCAACGCTCCTTTACACTTCACCACTCCGCCATGTTTGATACAGAAACGCTGCGACTTACAGGACATAAACCAATAAATAAATGATGGTGACACCCCTGTTGGTCCTGTCACGACCTCCAACAGCCGCGGCATAAAAGTGACCGTAACCCGTGACCTCTTTACTCCAACTCAGGCAGAAAGAGTATTTCTACACTGTCGTACTTCGGATCTGAGTATTCTGAGTATTTCTTCTAAGAGAAATACTCTGATATTGAAGAAAAGTACCTTATAATCTGAACTTAGGTGCAGCACCCGTGTAAAAGTACCTAGTTATTTTTTGACCTTAGCAGGCATGTGACATGTGAGTTGCTGTCAGTGGGGCTTGGGGGGGGGGGGGGCTGCCTCTGCATGGTCTAGCTCACAACAATGGGGACGTGAATAGAGAGCTGGGGGATTTTCAAAGAAGGGTTCAGAGGATTCTTTACTATTCTTAGTGCCACCGTTCGTCTCCTCACACACTGGGGACGGATGGGGTGTGTTTGTGTGTGTGGGGGGGGGTGAATTCACCTCAGGCATCTGTAACAACATCAGCATGTCTCTTATGAGTTTAGCTAATCACCCCCCCCCCACGATACGTTTTTCGGGGAGGAAACTGACGAGGAGAGATGGAGTCAGCTACTGGAAAAGAAAAGAGAGAAGAGACTTCAGCGGCATCATTTTGTCAGGTTGTTCACTGTCCGTCCCCGAGCCGAGAGGTGGGAGCCGCACTGACAGTCTCACAAATACAGGAGCTTTTATTCAACATCAACACAATAAAAAGAGACATAAGAGGAGGCCCAGGTGGCAAAGGGATCATGGCCAAGCCTGGTTTTTCCTGGTGCCATCCAGAAATCCACGAGCCAGAGCCCCTGGTCCCTGGTCCCTGGCCCCTGGTCCGGGGGGGAAGTGGGAACACTAGGTCAGGATCCCTGTCCTGCCTCAGCCCCTTTTACAGGAGAGGAGCTGAGGAGCTGAGGAGCTGAGGAGCTGAGGAGCTGAGCCCCCCCCCCCCCTTATCTCTGGCTTTTAATGGAGGTTATGTTTTTTTTAATAGCCGTGACATGGAGACGAATATCCAAAACTGACATCTGGAGGGATGACGGCGTTAAATCCTCTCGCATGGAAACTCTCATCTGCTGCAATCCGCGACTACAAGACAGAGCTTCTGGATTTTTAAAGCTATTCTAATTAAAAATGTATAAACCCGGCGCAGGAAGCTGGGGGGGGGGGTCAAAGGGCAAAAGGCGCAGAACTTACCTCGAGCAGAAAGAAGCAACCGCGACGCATTTCCAGACCTTGTGTTGTCGTTAATTCCTCATATCATCTTCACGCGTCCGTGAACGTCCCCCTGATGGAGCCTTTTCTACCCCCCCCCCCCCGCCCCCCGCCCCGGGGCACGATCCACCGACAAGGTCCCTCCTGTTCAATTGTGCGGAGAAAAGCGGCGGCGGTGCCAAAGATGCGTGGCCGTAGCTGGAGCGGTCAGCGGCGGCGGCGGCGGGGGCGCGCAGCCGGAGAGGAGCCCGTCGGCCCCCACATGAGCCGGTGCGAAGACGGGACCGTCAGCGGCTGTGCTCCATCGGGACCACGGCGAAAGCAAAACGGGAATAAAAAGGCTCCGGGAGCAGATTCGGCTTCAGCCGACCCGCGGGGCGATGAGCTGTCCGCCCCCCTACCGCCGCCGCCTCCCCCCGGCGCTCGGCTCCGCTTCTCGGGGACCGGGCTGCTCGGATGAAGTGGCCCCGTCAGTTTGCGATAAAGAAGCTGGAAAAAAGCGAGAAAAAGCCCCAAACAACGTGAATCCACCGCGGGGAGACGCGCGCCGTCAGACGGGCACCGCGGCGCCCTTCGCGGCTGCTCCCGGACCAGGGCTCCTCTTTACGCGCATGTCTCCCTCCGCAGGTCGCTCTCTCCTCCTCTCCGGCTCCGGGCTCCGCCGTCGTGACCCGCGCCGCCTCGTCTCCGGCCCGGGACTAACGGCGCGGAGCTCGCCGCGCTGCTTGGCGTCGCCTCGTCGACGCGCCGCCCACGTTGTGCCACTTTTGTCAGGAGCGAGCGAGGAATCACTGGATTCCTGGTCCCGGGGTTAATTATGTAACCGCCCCCCACACGCCACCTCCCTGCTGGTCCGAGCCTCGTCTTTAATCCCTCGATCTGGACGCCTGCGCTGGGACAAAGTTAAAGGACGGACCCGGGCTGACGGCGCTGTGGTCGCCTTTTCTTTGGGGGGGGGCGTGCGCACCGCTCCCATTAAGCCTCCAGGGAGGGAAGGGATCCTTCACCGTGCGCCCCCGGTCTCTGATGAATTAGCGCCAAACGCAGAGCTGACAGACTTGGCTGAAGGCTGAGATGGACAGATGGTCCCACTCGGTCCATAAAGTTAAGCCCCCCCCGACACTCGGCCCCCACCGGGGGGATTTTAAATAACAATCCAATGAAAACGAGAACCAAAAATAAAGCTCTTTAAAAAAACGAACCTAAACGCTGGTGTGTTCAGGTTCGTAATGAAGCAATGAATCAGTAGATGAAAAAAATTAATCATGAATAATTCTAATACGGGATTAAATTACATGATTTAAATCAGACATGACACGATTAAAAGGGGAAAACAATGAATATAAGCTTCACACAAAATTAGGTTTGTTTACATCGAGGATTTAAATCTTCAGCTGGAGATTTTAATCTTTTTTTACTTTGGCCACTTGGGGGCAGCACCTGAAAAACGCAAACATCGCGTGAAAACGTGATTTCAATCAAAACGTGATTCTAAAAACGTGATTTTAACCAAAACGTGAATTTAATCAGAGAATTACAGAGAACCGTCGGCTGAATCTGCAGCTTTACGGAACTTCGCATCGAGTCTCGTCTGCCGCTAACTGCAGACAGACGCGGGCGGAGACCGGCTGGTGAACGTAGCGGAGCGTTTAGCTGCCTAAGAGCCAGATGCTTTTTCCTCGGGAGGTGGTGGAGACCAAAACCGGAGCCGGAAGAATGAGGCGGCGCAGGACCTGGCTTCCTCAGGCGGAGACAAACGCGTCTCCAGATAAACGTGAAGTGAAAAAGAAGTAAAGCTAAAGGTTGCAAAACCAAAATGCCGAGCTGAAAGGCACTAAACTCGGTCCGGGCGCAGGAGAACCGGCTCTGTCACCGCACGCGAGTGTTTCCTCATGTGCCCTTCGGGCTCTTCATCGGAGGGGCCCCGTTCTCACGCTCGCTCACGTTGCCTTGTTTTTCGAGGGTTCACGAGCTGGAAAAAGGTCGGGAGCGTCAGGTCCGGGTCATTTGTCCTGGAGAAATGCCAAATATTCCCTCGGCCCAGGGTCTCAAACGTGATTATTTTCAGATTCACTCTGTGGTTTTCTCTTTTTTTGTCCACAAATTGAATCTTATTTTTTCGGAGTTTCGGATTGTTCCAGCCAGACACCTCGGACCGGGGCCAGACATCCTCTCGGACTCAATCGGAAACATTTCACGGTTTTGCTGGTTTCATCGCCGGCGTCCGGGACTTGGTCCCTCCAGCCCTCCTGTCCCCGCTCATTTTAATCCAAATGAATATTTCACACGAGAAATCACATTATTAGACGCGGTGTTATGTTCACGGGGGGGGTGTCCACACCGCTGTGGCTCTGGGTCCAAAGTGCGTGTGCACGGTGCTCGACGTGCTTTCTTTGCAGTGATGTGCGGGGGGGGGGGCGTTATTCGGGGTACCCTGATCCGAGCTGACAGCACCCTCCCCTGAGTGTGCCGTCCTGTGAAGTGTCGGCGGTGGAGGAGGAGGAGCGCGGCGAACTGGGTTATTGGCGCCAGCCTTCTTTGAGGCTGGGGCGGCTGCATTTCCGCGCAACGTGGCCACACTGCCTTGCGCCGCACGCACGCGCGCACACACACACACCTGTCGTGAAACTAGCGTTCAGGTGCTGAAAAGACATCGTCCTAATCAGCTCGACAGGTGCCATTCACGCTCTGGTGGAACCATTTGCCTTGGTCCCGATGTGGATTTTCTGAGAGAGAGTGTGTGTGTGTGTTTGGGGGGGGGGGCACTTGGGTTAATTCAAGATGGTTGCGTAAGACGGTCTCTCTCTAATCCCTTTTCCTGCAGCTGGACGAGTTCACCATCAGAAAGGCTGTAAGCGTCCACCCCACACACACACACACACTCCTCCTCCTCCTCCTCCAATTTGAAACACAATTCATCCTCAGTCCAGGCGTTAGACATCCCCCGTTGCCAAGGGTCAGTCTTGCTACACGGGCGCTGATTACGAGGCCGGTGCCCCTCACATGTCGGGGTGTCGCGAATTACGTAACAAACACGTTCGTCGCGGAAAAAAAAAAAAGGTCCGGATTAACATGCCGCTCCCTGGACTCGAGCGGGAAGCGCTGATGGAAAACTATCATCTACGGAACCACAGCGTGTCGGGCTGGAAAAGAAAGACAGGAAAAAGAGGAGAAAAGAGGAGAAACTGCTAAAAAATGGATGAAACTTCCCTAATTCTAAACTCAGAGCAACTGATTCAAACCTGATCGATGTATCTTTTGACTCGTTAATCAAGCAAAAACATAACAAAGATGAATGTAAATATCGTCCGTCAAACAAAACAAAAACAACAAACAAAAACACGTCAGGGAAAGTCCCACAGTCGTGAATTCATTCGTCCGGTCGCCGCGGCAGAGGCCAGAGCAAGAGAGTAAGGTGACCTTGAGTGGCGGTGGTTGTGTGAGCGGCGCTTTCAGGGGAAGGTCAAGGATGAGACGATCAAATCTTCGAGAAAACGCGGTTGAGAGAGGTGTTGAGAGACGATGCTGGAAATCAAAGTACAAACATCTTAGACTCCCTGATGAATGAGAGATCCGAATTTGCTGATGAAGACCATTTGATACAGGTGAGAACCCCGAGAATGTTTTCAAGGTCAGAAAATAAGATCCACGCTTAAGTTTTAAACCAGACTTCCTGGAAGAGGATTAACGAAAAGTTTGACCGTCTACATTTTCGTCTACAACTGAGCACAATCGGCTGATGAGGTCCATGTGATGGGGCTGAAAGCTCCTTAACAAGTGGGTAAGTGGACCTTGAGTTGAGAACCACCACATGAACCACCGGTTCTACTGATGCCGTTTCTCGCCGCTGTACATTTTTACAAAACCTGGGCAGACTCAGCCTGTCAATGAAGGCAATGTATTATGATCGAAAGCTCAAGAATGAGAGAGTAAGTGGACCCTTGAGTTGTTTCGGTTTTGTCGACCGGTGTTTTCCAAGGTCAACTTAGGCAAAGCTCAACTTTTAAGACAAAATTTGAGGAGAAGCTCAAGTTGATGAAAAGCGACAACCGAGCGGCGCCGATGAAGACCATGTGATAAGGCTGAAAGCTCAAGAAAGAGCGAGCGAGCGGGGTGATATTGCCTCGTCAAATTTTTAAAGCAGTTTTCACCACATCAGTTGTCATATTATCATAAATTAATTCATACAATCACTGTAGGAAACTTCAAAAGCTTTTTGGGAGCGAAAAAACTTGTCAAGTCACTGAGCGAAATGATGAGTGGTGAGAAACAAAAGCTAAGACGGTCCGCCGCAGAGCGCCGAACGCGGTCCTGCGGACACGCGTGCTGTATATTTATCGTAGCAGGTTTTTTTTTCTTTTTGTTTTTTTTTCCAGCGTGCGGCGATATGTCAGGCGGTAAAACAATTTCAGGGGTCGGTCCATGAACCGAGGTCGCGATGAAAGCCAGCGTGAGTTATCGGAGAAGCCTTCGGAAGATGGCGTATTGATTTTATGACAGGGGCCAGATTCGGCGCCTCCCGGACGCGGCACGGCTCCGCGCATGCTAATGAGCTTCCCTGACTGAGGCCGGGCTCTGCGCTTATATACGGCGCTAACCTTTACGAGGCACGTGTGAGTTCATCGCACAGCCACGACGCTTTTGGCTTCTCTTTTCTTTTTTTTTTTATAACACTGCGTTAAGAGGCCTCGTTAGCATTTGTCATCCACATGCAAATCAGACGTGACATTTACGCCCTGTGCCGCAAGGCCGGTGTGGAGCACTTTCATAGGAGAGCTCAGGATTATTGTTATCCGATTATGGAAAAGAATATTTTATAGCGGTTTTCAGCACAGGATAAACTAAAAGCAGCATTTAATTTCCGATACCCTTTCGAGGGGGGGGGCGCTACTTCCTGACAATCATATTTGGGGAAAAAAAGCACATTGGGTTTGTGCAGTTATAGAGACATCATCATTACACTCGGGACATTTACGGGGAGGTGGAGCAGGCGGTTGTGTAACGAGACAGATGAAATCTACAATCTGTGCGGCGGCCGAGGCGAGATGGCGTCGTCGCGCTGTGGCCGTTCGGCGTCGTCCACGTAACCGTGAAAATTATGTGGCACCGGAGGCGGATGAAAAAAAACAAACAAACAAAAAATACGGCAGGACTGAGCAGGGGGATTAAAGAAAGATAAATACAAACAAATACAAACACACAAAAAACTGCAAATAAGTATAAATACAAAAAGGAAAATAAGAATTAAAAATCAAATCAGATTAAAGACACAAATAGATAAATAGATGAAAAACGTATTGTTCAATTCAAAAGTACAAATGAACAAAATATACAAACAGACACATATGAAATATGAATACAAACAGTAGAAATAAGTTAAAATACAATACAAATATCAATGGAAAGTAACGTAGTAAAATAAAACATTAAAAATATGAAACATTTTTAGGAATAAAATTTTAAAAAGTATTTGAACAAAAAATTAATGAAAAGAAGAAAAAAATATATAACATGCAAATGAAATGCAAATTAAAATACAAGGATGAAAAGGATAAAATAAAAAGTTACATGAATGGTGATTAAGAATTAAATAAAAGTTTTAGAGAAAGTCAAATTCAAAGCTGTTACAAAAGAAAACACTGTTCAACTATGATTTCAAAACAAACAAATAAATAACTGGAAAGGACAAGGACCACTCACAGAAAGACAAATGTCCTGGGTCCACAGGGACCTGAAGGGACTGTGGCCTTAATTCATCTGGACGCCATCATGTGTCTGTCCTACATTCATCCATTACGGTAATGAAGCCACCAACAAATGGACAACAACGCGCAGCAGGTCAGTCTCCTTGAACCTCTTTAAACAGGCCTGCTTCAATTTTTTTCGTCCATCTATCATCTGTCAATTACTCTTTCCATCCGCGTGGATCAATATTTCCATTCATCCATCCATCCATCCACTGTCCGTCCGTCCACATTTTATGTCCCTTCCTGCCTCGTTGCCCGGGATCCTCCGAGTTTGCTCCTCCACAGATCCGAGAGACTCCACAGGGAGAAGCACGTCCAGATTTTGGACTCGAAATTTTGCATCTTCACCGGCAGCTACCAAGTGGCACATGGTCATTTTTTTTAGTGTATGAATTCAGACACAAAATTAAAAGGTGGCGGTTAAAATTAGTAAACTGTCCACAGCTGTGCGTCGCAGTTGGAGACGCTGGGGATTTAATTTTATTTAAATGTATTAAATTTTGACCTGAGGACGGAAGAAAAGTCAGACGGGATCACAGCTTATCTTGATCGAGACCAAAAACGTTTACAAAATTTCACTGTGGTCAAGACAGTTCCCTCAGTGACCGTAAGCGGCAGCACGTGACACAAGGTCGGGGAATCACCCATGTCGGTTCGGTTCAGCCTCAGGGAACCAGGAATCTCTGGTGCAAGGCTACGTACCAACGCATCCATAGATACGAGATATCTCACAGGATAAGTGAAAGCTCAGACCTTCCGGCGGCGAACTAGGAAAAGTCGGGTTTACCGACGACAACTTGGTTCAGTCTCTGGATGCCGTGGACATTTGTATCAATTTTTAATGCAAAAACCTCCATAAGCCGTCAGGTCGTGTCGCTCAAGAAACGCCAACCTCCTGGTGATGGCGGCGGAGAGGTCGCGAGGTCACGGGGAACACCAACGTCCGTGTAAAATTTCAGAGTCATCGGTCTGATAGTCCGAGATGTTTCAGTGTAAACCGACCGACAGACGTTCTGTCAAAGACGAGAAGAGAAAACCCTGCAGAGGACGGATGGCGCCGTCTCAGCGGCGTCGGCGGAGACCACGTGGTCCGGGCCCGGTTCTCCCGAAGGATCGATTACGC
>CM029119.1:18318895-18438895 GCA_016859345.1 Istiophorus platypterus
CTTATTGTTCATTTTTCAGCAGAGAACTTCTTTTTCTTTTCTTTTTTCTTCACCCCTAAGCCCTTTGAGGAATTCTTGAGTGCTACTCTCAGACATTTACTAAACCTCGTATTTAAATTGGAATTGATTGGCTGGAATGGAAACAAAGGGGGGAAAAATGCAGTAGAAACTGAGGAATCATATGATAAGGAGAATTTAGTATTGAAAAGTGCAGCCAAATATAGATGCATGCATCTCTCAGCCAACTTAAGAGTACTTATGGTCAAAAGAAATATGATACATGGCTTTTATAGAGCAACATTTCACTTTTATCCCTCTGATAAGCCCTGAACTTTGTCTGCCACGGCAAACTGTGATGTGACTTTTAAGTGTTTTATTCAGCTGCCGATAATCTCTGACAGTCCGGAGCCGCATCACTTAGCATTCAGCGGAACCACCCTGGGTGGATAAACAGCAGGTGAATTTCAACACGTGCACCCCAGAACGTGCACACACACAAACACCCACGCGCGCACACACACACGCGCAGTGGGGGTCTGTAATTCAAAGCCCGGTCATGTCTCCCTTTGCATAGCTTTCATCAAACACCAAAGTGGCACTGCGAGAACCAGATCCCACATGAGGATTAGGTGTTGATGGCGTGGCGGTGTGCGCCACATCCACGACACATCACATTAATCTCAGGACGCGGCCGGCGCTGGCGTGAATTCAGCTGCCGCCTCGACAAAAGGTCCCCGTCGGCAGGACGACCACCCAAGCTCTCCTCTGCCCCCTGCTGGCGGACGCCTCCCTGTGCAGGCGGGCGGACAAAGTGTAGTCACAACATGCCAGCACCTGGAAAACACCTAAACCTCCACAGAACTCCCTTCACAGCAGGTGAATCCAAAAATAAAATAAATAATGCCCCCGGTCTGAACCCAGCATCTGGAAATCAGGTACACGTTTGTCTTCCAGCAGAGTGTTCAGGTTCCCAAATGCATCTCCCTTAATGATCTCATTAATAACCGTGTGACACCCAAGGATGCTCTGAAAAAAGTAGAAGACGGTCAAGTTGTTCTCCCAAAAGTTTTCCTCTTTTATATAAAATATATTTCCCAAAGACCCATTTTCGTTCAGAAAATAGGACCCGAGCCTTGGGACCAGATGGTCTGAGATAGAGTCACAAGCCGTAAGATAACTGTCAAAAACAAGAGTTTTAGGCCAAATGCTGAAAAATTCGCCATAAATCCTGTGAACATATAGAAATTACTTCACTATATTTATAAATAAATGTCTTTGTTTTAGAGTAGAAAGTGTTCATGCAGTTTAGAGCAGAATCAGATCGCGCTAACGTAACCGGTGCTATGTGGTCATTTAAGCTAACATTAATTCATTTTTGGGATGTTATTTTTGTGAACCGTACTTTACCCATACCCTAAATTTTCATCTGAATACTCAGATTTTTCATTAAATTCAGTCCTTTGTACTGGTAAAGTAATTAGAATTGATTGAATATTCCTGTGGACGTTGACAGTGATGCCTCAGCGCTGCCTTTATCTCCCTTTTAGACTTGGATTTGCCCAGAGGGTAAAAAAACCCACCCATGGTTTTAACCACAGCCTCGACCTTGTTCTGACCTATGGCCTCAAACATTTATTCAGAAATCTTTGTAATTAGTTTTGAATTCCTATTGCTGGACCACAGACACACTAGATAACTGACAGTGCTGTAGCTAAATTTAAAGAAGTGATTCGATCAGCATTTACTGTAATTCAATGCCATGTCTCAATATAACAACTACGCTAACTTTAGATTGTCCCGAATTGATCGTGTTGAAGGCACTGCAGGCTCAACGACAACGACACTCGAAGCGCGATGAAACCAGTCAGTTAGCAAAACATCAAACGCGTCTTCAGGACATAAAGACCTGGACAACCAGCATCTTACTGCTGTTAAACTCAGATGAAACTGAAGTTACTGTGCTTGGCCCATAACACCTGAGAAACACAGAATTTTATGACATACTGACTCTAGATGGCATCGGCCTGGCTTCTGGCACCACTGTCGGGAAGTTGTCTTCGATCAGGACATGTCCTTTAACTCACATAAAACAGACCTCAAGGACTTTTCTCACCTAAGTAATATCGCAAAAATCAGGCTCATCCTTTCTGAAAATGACACAGAACAACTAGCACATGCTTCATTACTTCTAGGCTCAGTTATTACATCTCCTTATTATCAGGTTGTCCCAATGAAAATTAAATAGTCTCCGTCTGATCCGGAATGCTGCAGTGTGATTACAGTCAGGAACTAGGAGAAGAGATCGTATCTGTCCCGTGTTAGCTTCTCTGCATTGGCTCCCTGTGAAAATCAAGAACAGATTTTTAAATCCTCCTCCTCACCTCAACAACCAGGCACCATCCTGTCTTAAAGAGCTCACAGTACCTTATTATCCCAGTAGAACACTTGGCTCCCAGAAACCAGGCCTACGTGTGGTTTCCAGAGTCTCCACAAATAGAACGGGAGGCAGAGCCTTAGGTTATCAGATCCCCTACTGTGGAACCATCTTCCAGTTTGGGTCCGGGGGTCGGGGGGGGGGGTCTCCACGTTTAAGAGCAGGCTTACATCCCTCCTTTTTGGTGAAGTTTATAGTTGGGGCTGGCTGAGGTTCATCTTGAACCATCTCCTAGGAGACTTCCCAGTTTCCACAGAGCTCCTCTCTCCTCCTATCCCTCTCCATCTGCACACACTTATGTCCTATTAATGCTCAATACTAACTTGGCTTCATCTCTTTCCAGTAGTTTTCTGCTTCCTCGTCTCTCTCCTCTTCCTCCTGTTCCTTTCTGTGGGTTTTTTCTGCTTCTGATGCTGCAGAGTCTGGATCCAAGACTCTAGACCATCGACTGCCCCATGATCCTGATCAACACCCACTGCCTCAATTATTATTTTCACTCTTCTTATTATATTAGTCTTATTATTGTCATGATTTCTCCTATCATTAAAACTATCCCTGCAGCAGACGCCATGATATTCTGGCTTTTAGTCCCTAATTTCGTTCGAACTCTAGAAACACTGAATCCTACATTTACTAATCTTCCTAATCTTCCTAATCTTATGTTAGACCTGCTTGTGTCTCTTCAACTCCATCTTTCTGGTTTGTAACATTGGCTTGCCTTTATAATTTATTCGTCTTCAAGACCAAGCCAAAATACCAGAGTGATGTCAGTGTAGTTTTTTCCTTAGGCTGTACAAAGCCCTTTCAAAAACCACAGAAAACATTATATAACTGGCTTCGGAGGCTGGGTAGTGTTCACCGTTACAAGTAAACAGACAAGTGACACTGCTGGAGTGTCCCTTGGATGCGACTTTGGACCTGGTAATGATGTCAATTTCTGGATATAATAACATTTGGCATTTCATACATTCTGCTGCAAACATTATTAATTTCCTAATGCTGCAATCTGGAGATTTCTTTAATTTATTGTATCCCCATAACATTTTCTGGTTAAATGTTGAATGTAGCATGAGCACATTTTGCTGTTTAATTACACTTTTTGCTTCATTTTCTCACTTATCTCGTCACAGTGATCATTTCAAATCATTTTCTCAGGCTCTTTTCGTAGCTCATCCCAGGAACTTTGCCTCATTACCAAAATATGATTCATGTGTTGAAGTAAGGCGAACATTTGGCATCCAGCAGACCTCCGTTCTCCAGACGTTTGGTTCAGACTCAAAGGAGACAGTTGTGTGCTCCGAAACTTGCCAGAGCGCCTGACCCAGCATATAACTGTAATAAAAGCCACTGAGTCTGAGGAGGGTTGTCAGGATGCAACATGATGAGGTTTGCCCGAGGCTCAGAACACAAGGGGCAAAATCCTGAAACAAACTGTACCATCCACTGGTTACTCAGGAATTTAACCTTTGATAATTTAGAAAGCAAATGATTTCTTTGAATAAAACAAACTATTGTACATTTATGGCTGCTAATTCACATTCTTAGCATTGACTAAATGGCCTGCAGAGGATATTTTAAGAGTAACTTAACACTAAAATGGCAATTTAACACCAAATTCACTTTTTTGAATTACTAAATTACATATACAGCCAGTTTATTAAACTACGTATTGGTCATGGTTCCATGGTTCTAAGATGTTTATTGCATCTGAAGTTATTTTCCTTTTTCTAGATAAAATCCAGCGATTCTTTCCAATTGACCCCCAGAAATAAAAATCTGTGACATACCCTGTGACCCTCTGTCCCAAAGGCTACGGGTGAGGTCACGATCTCCACCCAACAAACACTAACTTCCTTACATATTAATACAATAGCCAACTGCCAGCAGTGTGGACAGCGTCTGGTCATATCCTCCGCCGCCTCCAATACCACCGCTGAATCCTTTTCTAAACCTTGGGACAAACTTGAAGACTAGAAACCTACAAATGCTGGACAAGCCACAAATGAAGACTGTTCCCAACAACTTGCACATATTTTCTTCAGTCTTTGAAAGTCAGGAAGGAGCATAACCTTCACCGCTGAGTAAATACAGTAGGCAACTCACGCTGAACCCCCGGCCGATAACCTCTGGAGCTCTGACCGTAGACGTACACTAACTGCTGTCCGTTCCTTTACCAAAATAAAACGCTGATGCCAGCTACCAGCTTGCCTGTTTACGTGCAGTGCAGTTGGCTCTGAAAAGGCCTAAAAAGGATATAAAAAGCTCAGTGTTTGGGTGAGATCCTACTTTTCAGTTGAACAGCGGACTCAACAAGAACCGTTTTTCCCACCAGTCTCTGTTTATTTGCCAGTGTGTCTTCCTCGGGCGACAGTCAAGTGACATCATTGGTCGCTTTGTTTAAATAGCCTAAACTGGCTCTCACTGGAGCACATACCTCCGCCAAGGCAAAGGAAAATCCCAGATCCCCCCCTTATCCAATAATATAACAGGTTCTTCCCTGGTCCATGCCCCATCCCTCTACCAAGTTTGGTGCAAACTGGTCCAGTGACTTTTGCATAATCCTGCTGATAAATCAACAAACTAACAAGCAGAAAGACGCAGGTGAAGTCATAACCTCCTTGATGGAGGAAACGATGGTTCTACGAATTCTGAGTGAATGTCAGATGTTAAATTCTGGCATTAAAAATGGAAACAGCTGCATCTGACAGGACAGATGGACAAAGACTGGAAAACAATCTAACGTGGAGTGTCAGGGTTTCTGGATTCATGAAGGGGGCAAGTTCCGGCTAAAAGAGGGTTTTAAGCTGCTCCTTACTGGTGAAATTTAGATACCACTGAATTTAAGCATTACGTTGTGATCCCACGACAAAAGTCTATCTGAACTCATGTGACTGCGAAATTTTCCAAAAGCCGATGCCAAGGTTTGTTATTTTGAAAACTATTTTTTAAATCTTGAGAGTTTCCAGTTGCTTATCTAAACTTCTCTCTTGGACTTGAACTTTTAAAGTTATAGATTATTAGTTTATTTGAATTAAGATTTTGAACTTGCAAAACCTGACATTACTTTTTGAAAATTACAAAGAGGCGTAAAAATATTCCAATACTATAAATTTAGCAGCATCTAAATGCCCACATGTATACAGTTGTGGTTGCATTTTAGTTATTCAGTTGCTCAATAAATTCCTCTTATTATGACACTGTATCTCTTTCATGTTTCAGCTTCTCATTTTCAGCCTGTTCTCGTTTTTCATACTCAATGAACAGCTTTCTGAACAAGGCCTTTAGCAGAGCAGCCATCTGCTTTTGATGAATTGCACATATCCTTTACACAAGAAGAAATTAAAATCCCAGAGTAGAAGTAATACTTTCCTTAGATGAAATTAAACCTCTGTTTATTTTTTCCCATGAAATGTTTGCAATTTCTTCTCTCATTCTTGTAATTCATGCCCCGATTGGGCCATTTGTTGCTCAAGACGAGGGGTTTTCTGGAACATCAGACCAGTACATTTACAAAATGAAGCAATAACAACCATGTGAAGAGGCCTCCAGGAGAATAAGAGGTGATTGTTCGGGGGGGTCCTCCAACTCCATCCACCCCTGCTTCCTGTGTGGGGCGTTGACAGCACTCGTGTACAGACATCGCTTCAATTATGGGTCTCATTTGAAAAAAGGCGACTCTCTTTAAGTCTGCCGGTGGAGGTTTTAATCTCCCTTAGTATGCTCCATGCACCGGCTGGCAAATTTCCAGATTTCCATTTTCTTTATAAAGCCATTAAAAAGCCATTAAAAGAGATAGGAACACTATGGAGATTAAATTAGTTTTGCCCTAAAAGAACAAGAGGTGTCTCTCATCCTGCTTTAACTTTAAGCTTATGTTCAAACCAAGATGAGGTCAGAACCTGGCATATGGCTGAAATCGCCTTTATCGGTTTGCGTCTCTCCAGCTCTCTGAGCTCACATATACAAATATTTAATACAGTTGAATTCACAATAAAACTGTTCTAACTTAACGTTTTTCTGTTTCTGTTGTCCGACGATGGAACAAGTATTGAAGAGTAACTGCGATGTGGCCTGTTGAGACGACATGTTAACCAGCGGCCACTCCCAAGAGATTTCCAAGCTGCTTCTCTGCTGCTAAAATCCTGGTTTCATAACACTGACATCGTCTGACAGAATCACCAGACACATGAGTTAAAGACAACGGCTGTGAATTCAGCTCTACCTACCTGTGAAATGATCAGTCACAGAGAAAGTTAGAAGCTCATTCAGGTCCATGTAGCTGCTGTTGAATGAGACGCATCCATAAAAGTCTCTCCTCACAACTGTGGCACACTAATGGCGACGCTCTCCTATAAAAAGTAGCTACATTTGGTCCAAGAAGGCGCTGAAAGGGTCCTAAAGTCGGTAGATCTAGCAACAAAGGCGCAACATTACCTGGCACCACATCACCTGTCACGACAGCATTAATTAGGCAAAAGAAAAACTGTTTGTGCCGGTTCATTTTGAAAATGCAACAGCCAATGGGGAAACTCCAACAGCCAGCCGGCCGACCAATGGTGCAATGCCAACTCAGTCACATGGCATTGAACTGACCAATGGCAAAGCTTTATCAGTCTAGAGCTGGCCCCACTGTTGCAGTCTATCCACAACTACTCAGACATTGGTTTTAGAGACATTTCATCCCTTATTTGAAGGTTTGGTTTTCAAATAAACTGAAATATTGTGTCTCTGGTAAACTCAGCGTGAGACAGTGTGAGGGAATCCTACGCACCTGTTCGGCAGGTAAGTAGTGGAACAACCCTTGGTACAGCTCGTTCTGATTTTCGACTCCATGACAAAGAAAAGTGGCGGTCAATAGATATTGGCCACATCAAGTAAGAATAGTTTAAAAAATTTTAGGTCATTTATTTATAAATACTTAAATGGTCAATCAGTGCATCTGTAACCTCTGGAAGAAAACCAGTAAGTGGACCTTGAGTTAAGTTGTTTTTACAAATGTATTTTATTTTTCAGTTTTTTCCAAGGTCAGCAGTGAACCCCTCAAGCACCACATGATTTTATTAGTTTTAAACACAGTTTTAGGTTAAGTAAAAAAAGAAAACATAATAGGTTAAAACAGTGTACGGATTTGACCATATGTCTAATTATATCAATAAATATGATTATAGCTCTGTGACACTGTGATTTCTGTCATTTAGTTATACAGTTGTGTTTCGGATGCTGTTGTGTGTCCGCTGAGTTTGGCTGAGTTCTGAGATGTTTCTGAACTTTCAATTTAGTTTTTCTCAACAATAAAATAGAAAAGGACCCACGCTCAGTGGACCCAGTGTGAGAAGCTACCACAGCCACACCGGCCCAAGATTGGATTTCTGTTATGAACGCGAGATAGCAGTTGGCCCAGTGCACGACTTTTTTTTCTTCTTCTTTTTTTTCTGAACAATAAATCTGCAAACACCTCGTCGCCGGCCAGGAATAAAATCCTCATGTGATGTGAGTTAAACAGTAAAAATGATGGATACGACTACCAGCTGCTGTTGCTGCTGTCGAGCGGTGAAAGTAGGCAGAGAGAGACTTGGACGGGGGGTGGCGGGGTGGGGGGGGGGCCCGGCCTGGGGTCCAGCACTCATCCTCTCACCAAAGCTGATGTGAGTAACAGACAGAGGCTCCGTCCATAACACGCCTCAGCTCAGCTGCTGCCCAAACAAGAAATGCACCGACAGAGGGCATTTGATTTACATGCAGCTTTACTAAGATACCGTTTAAAATATGCAAGTGGTAAAAGCAGCAATAGCACAGAGAAAAATCCTTCCACTTGTCCTTTATGGCACATGGAAGTGCTCATTACACAGACACTACCTGCCTGTACTGGATTATGTTCAGTGTTGGAAAGTGCAGTTCACTCAAGTACTGCACTTAAGTACAGTTGAGGTACTTGTCAGTACTTTGACTCTACTTGTATTTTTGTCACTGTAACTTCTACTCAACATTTCAGAGGGAAATATTGTAGCCTACTTGTCTTTCTTTTTTTACTTCAATGAATTAAACTACACAAATGTATACAAAGTACTGCGACATTTAAATGGTGCCCTCACAGTACAACATCAAAATTAACGGAAAAATATCGTGAAACACCCAGTGTTTGTTTATGTATTCATGTATTTATTTATTTATTCATTTATTCAATTACCCAAAAGTATGTGAAGTTGTTAAAATCAGCTTGGCAACATCAAAACGCTGCTGAGATTTACACGCCAGGGCAACAGTGATATTCCAGTAACATGCAGTGTATGTGATAAATATAACACTTTTGCAAAATGAGCACTTTAACTTCTGATACTTCAAGTGCATTTCGCTGATAATACATCTGTACTATTGCACATTTTGGATGCAGGACTTTTACTTGTAGTGGAGAGTGTATGTGTTTTTGTTAAATTCAGGTTTTGCTACGTTTACTTACTGCAAGTAAAAGCTCTCAGGACTGCACTGAACATAATTAATGGAACAGCATGAAATGAGTCATGCTGCATACATTTCATACTTTAAGTACATTCCACTGATGAAACTTTTGAACTTTTACATCTAATTTTCACATTTTAGTTTTCCTACTTTTATTTTAATGACTATTTCCTCCACCGATGCTTCTACTATAACATTGGAATATTAATGATACAGCTTGGCGTTGTGGTCGGTGAAGCCGAGGCTAATTTTTAACTACCTCATACACGTTAGGGTGGTTGAATTCATAAAAATCTAAAAAGCTGAGCATAGTTTTGTGTGCAAAACACGAATGTGTGCAGGGACCAGCGTCCGTCAGATGAACGCGACCCAACGAAAAGTGCAACATGTCCAAGGGAAAAGAACAGGGACGTGGCCGGGGTCAATGAACGAGGTCGCGATTCCCAGTCTCCCCCACAATAAGTCAATCGATAAATCAATCAGTCAACAAATTTATTATATAAAGTTCATCCAGTTAAATGTTAATGATATTGTCTGTCACGTGAGGGCCTCAATGTTCCACCCTGCCAGGAATTAAAGTCACTTAAGGAAACATTGAAACTTTAATCATTTTGTTTTTCTTGCCCAACAGACGTCAAAGTGAAAATCTCTGTGACTAGTCTAAAAATTAAAACCCAGATTCTGAAAAAAAACCCTAAAAAACCAAACCTGACGTCATTGTTTTGTTTGGTTTGTTTTTTTTCTGTCAGAAACAAAGTCCCTCCAAGTATACACAAAGGCACACACGCACACACACGCACACACGCACACACGCACACACACGCACACACACACACACACACACACACACACACACGCACACACACGCACACACACACACACACACACACACACACACACACACACACACACACACACACACACACACACAGGTGTAATGGCCGATATGTAAATTAAACATTTTATGACATTTTCCTCCTGTCATCAACATGGTCGTGAACTCATCTCACATGAATCTCGACGATATGTGATAAACAGATGTGGGAGAAATGAATAAATCGCGGCCACAGATACTCAAATACGCTGCACTGAGGTACATGGCCAAAGTATTTGTACTTTACTCGATTACTTCCATTCATGTGACTTTACACTTCCACACTTCAGAGTTACATACAGAGCTTTTTACTCTGCATTTATTCGACAGCTGTGGTTTGTAGTTAATTTGCAGGTATAGATTCCACATGATAAAGTTCTTTAACCTAATTTAGATTAAACTAACCAACAGTATTAAATGTAGTTAAACAGACTTATTAAAGCTGAATTAATACATAAATTCTGTACTATATTTTTCTTTCTATTATATACAAGATCATTATTGTTATTGATTAACACAAACATGTAAATATCATGTTAAGTTGGTGGGGGCCAGTGTGGAGCCGATATGGAAGCAAAGTGATACTGTAATATTTGATTTATTAGCGACTGAACACCTCACTGTGATATTTAAACCCATGTGTAAACTTCGGAAAGTAGTTTAAATTGAGGAAAATTAAAGATATGATTCTATTCTACGCTATATATTTTTTAGGGTTCACAAGTTCATATGAAGAATTCAGTTTTTCAATAGCCAAATAAACTACTTTCAAATTGTTCAAATTTAACTGATATTTTTGTTTTTTGGTCAAAGAGTTCAAGTCTTGTTATTATATAAAAGAATAAAATAAAAATCCAAGTTTGCTCAAACTGGACTGATAAAGTTTTGACCCAAAAATTAAAACTTAAATGTTTTTTGTTTTTTTTTTCCAAAAACAAAAACTAACACATACCTGGGTGACTGGAAATGGAACTTTCATCTGAATTTGAGGCCACATGCACACACAAAGAATATATAAATATTATGTATATATATATAAACATCTTTTTTTAACATCAGATAGAAGAAAGTAAAATGAAGAGGAAGCTTTTGTGTTCAGTTACAAATTATTATGTCATCGCTTTTCTTCCACATCAGCTCCACATGGGCACCTACAACAATAAAATGATTCTTACATGTTAATGCAGGGTTAATAATAGTAATAATAATAATAATAATAATAATAATATTACTACAGAACAACGTAATATTCTGTAGGATTCTGCATAATAAGTAATATTACTTTAGATACTCTGGGATATCTTTCAAGTTACTTGTGTAAAAGTATTTTCCTCCACTGGAATATTAATCAGTTCTCAGCCCCCCCATCAGTCCACCTCAGTCCCCCTCAGTCCTCAGTCTTCCTCAGCCCCTCCCTCTCCTCAGTCCTCCTCAGTCCCCCTCAGTCCCCATTCTTCCTCAGCCCCCCCCAGGTCCACCTCCGTCCTCCTCAGTCCTCCTCAGTCCCCAGTCTTCCTCAGCCCCCCCATCTTCAGCCCCTCCCTCTCCTCAGTCCACCTCAGTCCCCCTCAGTCCCCATTCTTCCTCAGCCCCCCCCAGGTCCAACTCAGTCCTCCTCAGTCCCCAGTCTTCCTCAGCCCCCCCCCAATCCTCAGCCCCTTCCTCTCCTCAGTCCACCTCAGTCCTCCTCGGTCCCCCTCAGTCCCCCTCAGTCCCCATTCTTCCTCAGCCCCCCCCCAGTCCAGACTTCCTGCAGGATCAGCAGCCTCCGAGTCGCTGTTCCACTTCAGATCGGGGGGAAACGCGGCAGAAACGGGAAACCCCCGCCCCCTCCCTCCTCCTCCCTCCCCAGCTCAGACAATAAAAACAAGGCGAAGCCCGCACAGACGCCGACGGCAGCGCAGCACGGCGCGACCCTCCGACCGCACCGGGGCGACGTCCGGGGCGTCAGACGCGCTCGCAGCACCGCCGGGGAGGGACATGGACGCACGCGCGCGCGCGCGCGCAGGCACACGAGCACACGAGCACGCGGCGGCCGAGCTGGGAGCGGGGATGTAGCTGAGAGGATGCCGGGCCTCCGCATCTCTCGTTTGCTCCTGATCGCGTCGGTGTGCGCGGCCCGGGGGGCGCTGGCCAAGTCTCTCCCGGACCAGGGAGCGTTGGGTAAGCTCGCCATGGCGGGGTCGGGGGGTGGGGGGGCGCCGGGGGTGGCGGTGGGGCGTGGGTGGTCGTGGGGGGGTGGATGCAGCACAATGAGCGGATGGGAGTGGTTGCGTTTTTATGGCTTTTGTCGACAGAAGGCGTCGATTCCTCGCAGCGCAGCGCAGCGCGGAGGCTTTGACTTCGCCTTGGAGGAGATGGCTTTGGGGGGGTGGGGTGTGTGTGTGTGGGGGGGGGGGGTGTTACCGCGGTTATCGTGGATAAGGTTTGTTCTTTGGTGGAATAGATTCATTAATGTCCACGAGCCGAGGTCTCGCTGGTGTTTGAGGGGCGGCGCAGACGTGAGGATCTGATCTGGGAGCAGATTGTTCCAGGCCTTGGTTACAGTCTTCCTGTGATGTCAGGCCCAACTTACTGCACCCCCCCCCACTGCGCCCCCTCCCCCAGCCCTTCGTGTCATTATTATTATTTTATTTATTTGTTGATGTTATTGTGCACGTTGATTTGACGCCTCAGCTCCCGCTAAACGCGTCGGGACCGAACCTGCAGCCACGGATTCGGGTCCAATCTGGTCCCAGATCAGATTCTCGCCGGAGCCCAGTCAGAAACAACAACAAAACACAAACAATGATGCGACACTGGCTTGAAATCAGCGGTGTTTATATTGTGCGTTTTATTCTGAGGGACATTATGTAATTGCATCGCTTTGCATTGTGCCTCAGGCTATTTGTTGGATGCTTGGACGGTCACAGGCAGTGGTCGAATAACTGAGTACATTTACTCAATCTTGAAGTACTTAACTACTGCAGTACTTTAGGTTTATCTCCTGTAACTTTATAGTTACAAGGAGAAATGTCGAACTCTTGTTTTTTTACTTCACTACATTTATCTGACAACTACAGTTACTTCGCATATTATGAGTATCTGCATTAACGACCAACGGTGAACGTTTGCTGCATATTAGTAATAATAACCAGCACAATATACATAATCATGAAACAGATTGGAACAAGCCGTTCCGTAGAAGAAATGCTATGTTTTTAATGCATCAGTTTTAATTATCCTATAATAATAATAATAATATATAATAATAACATAACACAGACGGGAGCCATTTTCCTGCATGATGACTACTTTTGATACATTAGCTACTTTTCGCTGATACTTTTGTACTTTTACTGAAGTAACGTTTTGTGTGTCAGACTTTTACTTGTAGCAGAGTGTCTACCTTGTTCTATTGTGACTTTTACCTAAGTGCAGGATCTGAACACTTCTTCCGCCGCTGGTCTCAGATCAGTTTTTATTCCTCCAATATCAGTTCTTTTGTCTTTTTCTTCTGTCTGTTAGAACCAATTTTAGTTTGAGTTGATTTGGCTGCGTAGCTACTGCTCCGCTGATCTGATTAAACTGTCAGTTAACTGATCGATTATATTGATACCTCAGGCGCGTTTCTGTGCAGCTCTGCTCTTCTCCTGCTCTGCGATAATTTGCAAGATGTCACGAAACAAAAGGAACAAACAACAACCAACAGCAGGTTGTGGAAGATGTTGCGTTTCAGCACTGAAACAAACGGTCGGTTAATCAATTAGCCGATCGATAGAAATCCAGTTGAAGTTATTTTGATAATCTATCAAAAGGTATTTGAAATTTGGGGATCGGACTGTTGGTGCTGACTTTTTAAGGCATCATTTTCAGGTCTGGGAAACTTTTCACTCTTTGGACTTTTTAAAAAAAATTTCTTTTAGACCAAACAGATGAATCACTGATGAAAATAACTGTTGGTTGAAGCTCTGTTGTGTTTTTAGACGCTAGAAAATGAAAAAAGGTGCAATGCCTGTTGCTTATGTTAAAAGAAAAGGGCAAAACTTAAGAACTTAATGAGTAAATTCCTACAAAATGTCCTACAATTCCTACAATGCCTACGACATTGGTAAACACAGTATGAATTTTAAGTTTTAAGGATTTCACCCGGCTCAGAAAACGTGGCCACACTGAGTTTTAGGAGGCTTCATGCTCTGCTAAATCGCCGCTCAAGGACTTTTAAGGGACAGAAAATTTCCCAGACTCTCAATGTGACACTGTGACTCTCAGTGTTTCTGTCAATGAGGCCGACTCAAGCCCCAGTGTTTTTAAGTGCCGAGCCCAGATTGGGGGAAAATCCTCTTCCGCACACACAAGGGGGCCTTTATTGAACCAATTATGGTAACGGCTGACAGCATTTACACTGACACAATGGATATGGACATGCAAAGATACACACACACACACACACACACACACACACACACACACACACACACACACATATATATCTATACATGCAGCCTATTATCTGGATGCAGCCGTCAGGGTAAAGTTCTGCATCAAGCGTTTTTTGTCGCTGGACGCTCGCAGGGGTTTAGAGGACGGCGGCTCCCAGCGCCGCGGGGACTGAGCTCAGGGAAGCTTTTGGAGAGTCGGCGCGTATCCATGGAAACCTCCCCCGGCGTGACCCACATCCACGCCGTCCAAGAGGCGAGAGATGAGAAACAAAATGTCCTGGGGTCGAAGAAGAAAAAGAAAAAAAAACATGGAAAGGACGCAGGGCGGAAATAGCCACACGAACGGATCCGTGATAGATGTGTGTGTGTGCGTGCGTGATTGCTTCATCACTGCTGAATATGACCAATTCACACTGACGTGAGGTGTGAATGCTGCATGAGGAGAGAGGGACAAGTGAAAACAACAGGATGTTGGTAATTGTAGTTTAGAGATGTGGTCTGCAGTTGGGAATAGCAGCAGTGGTTGTGACACACAGCTTAGGATCTTGACTCCAAATAAGAACAAACAGACATGATACACACATTTTTAGATTCTATGTGACTCACACTTCCAGATGATGTCATTATCTCCAATGTCCGTGATGAGCAAAGCTCCAGGAATCCACGTAGAAATCACAGGAAAGGACTCAATTCAGAACTTGCCTGAGAATCACCACGTTTTTAGATTTTCTTCACAATAAAAGTAATCCAGTGACAGTTGTCTGTACAGCCATGAGCACACTGCAAACAGGAACTGATCATAGCTAATTCGTCATATCTTAAACTTAAAGAAATCTATAGGTTGAAAGAACAGTGCTCAACTCAGAACTTGCCTGAGAATCACCACATTTTTAGGTTTCCTTCAGGATCACATTTATACAGTGAAGTCTACTGGACACTCATTGGTAAACTGCAAACAGGAAATGCTAATTGCTAATTCGGCATACTTTAAATGGAAACAAATATGTCGGCTGAAAGAACAGGGCTCAAGTTGTAGCAGCTGACTCCGTTGTAACATTATACTCCCTGCTTACATCAGGCAGAACCCCACAAATTATGGGAGGTTTAAAACATTGAGCATAATGATCATCCCCCTAATAGAAGTTACAAATGTTAATATTATTTTTTCATGTTGCACTATTTAAACCAGAAGGATGAATTTGTTTCCGTTTAGTCCGAGGCCCACAGAGTCAGATCTTTAAAAATCATCTGGTGTTGTCGGCTTTTGGTGTGTTTCTTTTATGCTAACACCCCCCCCCCCCTTTGTAATTCATTTTGAGGCCGAGATCACACTGTGGCACAATGATGTCGTCCCTGTAGGACAGCTGAGGGCGACTTGAAGAGTCGGGGCCACGCTCCAGTGTAATCACTGCTTTAATTACACTGCTTTGGGCTGAGCGGAATAAGAAATCTACGGCGGAAAGACAAATAACTGCAAAACATCACCCCGAGGAAGATACTTACTCTGCTACCGTCAGTGACCTTTTATGTAATTCGAGCTTGATGGTTCATTCTTGACTGTGGAATCAGAAGCTTAACTAAATAATTTTTCACCACGAGGTCCAACCTTTCTTTCTGCGGAGGCTTTCAGCCACATCTCTAGGATTTCCTCAGCTGAGTTGTCATGGAGATGGTGCCGAGATGCGCTGTCCACGAATTGTCAAAATGAACCCAAGATGGCTGGTTTTCAAGATGGCGGCGCCACCTATTGGAACCGACTAGTAACTAGCAACGAAAATGGACCACATCAGACTTTTGTTGGGTTCATGTGTTTCCTCGGACGCGGCCGAAGGGAAACATCAACACAGACACGAGGGGCAAAATCAAACTCTTTACTGTTGAGAATAGAGTTTTTCTTTTAGAAAAGCTGCGGTAGTTATTGCACAGAACAATTAAATTCATGTTTTTCATTTCTTATCGTAGAAATATGTTGATTAAAGAGCTGCTACTGGATGATATTTAAGATGCCTGGAGCCTTTAAAATATTGGATCAGTTAAGAGAAAAAGGTGTCAACAAATGTTCTGTTTAGGTTTTTGTGAAGGTTTAATATTTGGTTTTCTTGACTTTTTTAGCCTTTATAGATTTTAGCCTTTATAGATGCTTGATAATTAATTGAAAAGTGCCCAGGATTGGTGTTTTTATTTATTTTCTGTCTATGGACTAATCGTATGTCAGATCTGTGTAAAAACTACCGGACCCCTCTCTCTCTCTTTGTTTCTTCACAGAGGTGCAAATAAAAGTCCAGGTGTTCGACAATAGCGACCTGTCCCCACTGGCGGACGCGCAGGTGGAAGTCCATGGGAATCAGACCGTCCTGGCGTCCGGCAGGGCCGGCGGCGACGGCGTCCTGAGGGTCGGCTTCCTGTACCGTGCGGGGACATGGGTCATCATCACGGCTTCCAAGCAGGACTACGTCACCAACTCGGTGCCATGGCACTCCAGCCGGATCCCCTGTGAGTCGCCCCCGGGGGGGGGTCATTCAGCTCGAAAGGCAACCCCCCCCTTCCCTCTGCTGAATCTGCTGCTCTTAAAATCTGACTCATGAAAAGTCTTGAAACTGAAATAGAATTAATTCAGTTTCTCCTAACAAAGCCCTTGGAAGTCTTCAATAAACGTCCCTTTAAAGTGGCCTAGTGATTATTTTGTCGAGTTTTATTATACAAGACTCTAAAGGACTTTCTCCTGCCGACTGCAGGCTGTCAAGAGACGTTATAAACCTATAAACCTATAAACGAAAAGGTGGACGCTTTCCACGGCGAACGCCGCCGCTCGGAGGCTCATCGTCTCCGGGTGACGTTACCGGTGACTCATTTTAACTGTTGATTAAACAATAAATTTAAATTCGAACCGGTTCGACTGGTCTAAAAGCAATAAAATTGCAAGAAAGCAGTGAAAATAGAGCAGAATTCAATCTGAAGCGCGGCGTGGTCACGTCGTCACGTCGGTCCCACGGGTGTGGTCGACGTCAGCGGCGCCGGTTTTTACAGGATGTTGTCTGTCCCAGTTTGCAGCACGTTGCTGGTTTTTACAACATACTGGCATAAGTTGTGTGTGTGTGTGTGTGTGTGTGTGTGTGTGTGTGTGTGTGTGTGTGTGTGGGGGGGGTGTTTGTTACCACCCAACCATTTCCTGCCAGGTTGTCTTAATTTAATTAATGATGGAGTTGGGAACAATGCTGTTCTACAACAGTAAATACAGACGCAGTGACACTGAGAGCTTGTAATGCTTCTTGTTTATGCATCTTTAGGCTGATTATCTTTTAATATTACTATTATTGATAAAATCGTTACCATATAACCCATGAAAAGCTGGACAGAGGAGGCCTGTTGTGATCATTTTAACGCCTCTTCCTTTTTTTAAACGTATTCTTTCTTTTTACCGTTGTTTTTTCAGTATATGCATCGGTCAGCCTGTACCTCCTTGTTCAGAGGCCGGGGACACTTATTCTGTACGATGACGTGCTGCAGGTGCTGTCCGGGTCGCCAGGTAACAAAAACAACCATCTCTCTCTTGTTTTGTTTTTTTTATTTTTTTTTTCCTTTGTAAAAACATGAAAATCTCCATCTGCTCTCACTTATCCTTCATGTCTTCTCATGAATATATGAGGGATCGTCATCGTTTTTTTGTGAAAATTTACACCTTTTACATCTGTCAGATAATGAAAGCGGCACTTTGGCCACGTGGGGGAGTTGAGCCCCCCCGGTTACTTTCTGCGACCGAGGGCGTCTGAGGGTGACGATGGAATAAAACCCGTCTCCCCTCCGCCGTGTCCCTTTGGGCCTCCACATATTTCACTGCTCAATATTTATACGACGACCCCCCCCGTGTTATTCGCTGCAGCTGTTGCTGCTGTTGCTGCGGTGACAGCAGCAGCAGCGCCGGCTTGTTAGTTTTTACAAATAGAGCTCTGCCGCAGTGACCTCCTCATGTCTGCAACACGCCAGAAATACCAGTATGTTTACACATTTTAAAAGATGGGATTTAACGGGTGGGGGTGTTGTTGTTTCCAGGATCTCGTAACCAGCCGCTGGTGCAGCTCCAGAGAAAGTCCCTTCAGCTGCCGTCCAACTCCAACTACACGGCGCTGTCGGCCGCCATGACCACGGCCAGGAGCCAGTACGAGATCGGCGGCTTCCCGTTCCTCCTGGGCCAAGAGACCAACAGCTCAGGTCGGAAAATCAGAGCTGAGAATGACGTGAGATATTACTGCGTTCGTCTCGGGGGCGTCATCGGGTGCTGCTTCTTCCGGGATACAGCCACCGACGATGCCCCGACGATGCAGTGAAGCTGGTATCGGCACGGGTTATTTCATTAGAATCAAACGACGAGAAGCGTGAATGAATGGTTGACGCTGACGGCCGCTGACTTTCCCCGTTCAGGCGCGGAGATAGGCTGGACAGACCTGACGGCCCTGGCGGTGGTCAGCATCCAGCTCTACGACAAGGACGGCGCTACGATCCAGGTCTCGGACCCGATCCACGTCTCGGTGCCACTGCCGTCCGACACCCGCAACCGGATGGCCACAAGTGTCCCCGCGTGGCAGTATCAGCCGAAGACGGGTGAGGGAAAACGCAGACGCCGTGGAAGAGCTGGGGCTCTAGAACACGAGGGCGTTTCCCCTGAAATGTATTTCCAGCAACATATTTTTTTTTAATTTAGTTCCACGGTGATGGAGAAAATATTCTGATGCTTTACTGAAGTAAAAGTACTAATACCATACAGTAAAAAATACTCCATTACCAGTAAAAGCCCTGCATTTAAAATGTTACTATAGTAAAAGTATTAAAGTACAGCCAGGAAAATGTACCTAAAGTATTAAAAGTAAAAGTACTCAATTTAGAAAAACAGCCCCTGTGACTGCATGAAGCAGCGTGAGAAGAAAATACTCGACTTGAGTGCCGTACTCGAGTAAACACTGAGGTTCCAGCGCCGGGTTTTCCCTGCATTTATCTAACAACGCCGACGATCGTTCCTGTTTCTCCAGGCCTGTGGGTGAGGAACGGGACGGGCTACATCAAAAAAGACGGCGCCCAGTTCGTCTGGAACGTCGTGGTTCCTCAGATGGGATACTGGTTGGCTGCCTTCCCCTCGTCCTCAGGTAACTCATCTCGCCCTCGCTCACCTGTTTTCGGGCTGTTTTTCCCATCTTTGCTGTTGCTGTGCAGTTTGGTTGTTTTCTTCTGCAGGTCTCCAGGGGAACATGGGGAACGTAATGTTCTTCTCGGTGCTTGGGTTTTGATGCACGCCTACGTTAAATAAATCCGTGACCTCATTTTGATCTCGGTCCAGGGAAAGATTTTATTCAGTGATCTTGTGATAAAACCACACTACTTTTATTTATATATATATATATGTGTGTGTGTGTATATATATATATATATATATATATATATATATATATATATATATATATATATATATATATATATATATATATATATACTATTTTCTTCCCTGGGCAAAGTTAGAACATGTAGAAAGAAGCCCACTCTTATATTTTCCTTGTTGTCAACAGATTCTACCGACAATACTAACAAGTATTGTGTGTGTGTTTATCTTACATCGCTTAGAAAGCATTTGTATGTTTGATGTTTATTTTTGTGTTTTGCTGCTTGGTACTTTAGTGCATGAGCCAATGAGTTAGTATGATACAGTGTAACATATTTTCTACAGTCCAGCTGATCCAGTATCGGCTGTTTCCCACTTTAACCGACATTCCCTGAAACGTCCACTTAGGGGAAACCTTAATATATCCTCACAACATTAGAGGCTTTGCCCGTGTAGTGACACCAAATGCGAACTCTACCGAACAGCTCGGTGAGAACGTGAACTTTCAGAATGACCCTTAGACGTATTTTCCGCCTTGAACTGTCTTGCAGGACTGGGTCTGTCCCACCCGGGCTTGAGGGACATCACCACCTACCACACCCTGTTCCTGCTCTCCATCCTGGGCTCGTTGGCCCTGCTGGTGCTCATCCTGCTCTGCGTGCTGCTCTATTACTGCAGGTGTGGGGAGCGTAGGCGCAGGTCTCTGGGTCTAGGTTTCTATCAGTCGCAAAAATTGCAGAATTGCAACAGTGTTTTTAGTGTCGAATCCAGGTTTCATTTTTAGCCTGGCGTTAGATTAGAGGTTTCTCCCAATCCCCTTGGCAGATAAAAGCTGTTTCCTTTAATTCTGACCCTCTGTGTCTCCTTGCCTTTTAGGCGGAAGTGTTTGAAACCCCGTCGGCAGCAAGGTAAACCCCACACCTCCAATCTAAACGGAGCGAAGAGAGACCAGGGCACATCCACTTCACGCCTAAACCTCATCTGCGGAGGCCATGTTGAATCTGGTCCCTCTAATGACAAATCTGACATGTCCCCGTCTCGAGACTACCAGAGCTCGAGGGAGGACCTGACCAAACACGTTCCAGCTCACATGCTACGACACGCAAAGGGAAAAAGTGTTTCGGGTCCCCAGCGAGGGGAAAGCTTTCCCATGAAGGTAACACGCGCCACAGAGACCAACAACTTGGACAACCCTTTGCTGCACGAAGACTACAACCGGAGCTACAGCCCCATGGAGGGCAAAGAGTCTGAATATCTCCGGCACCACAACGCCAACGACAATCGAGGGTACTCCTCCGATCCCCCCTCCCCGCCTCGCTTCCAGGGCTACGTGCCAAGCCAGTCGGACAAACCCCCGGAGTATTCGGCGGCGGCCGCCGACAGCCTGGCCAGGCCCACCTCCCTCAACACCCAGCCCGGTCAAATCATCTTCTGCAGCTCCATCGACCAGATGAAGGAGAACATGTACCGGAGCATGGTGCCGACCCTGGTCATCCCGGCCCACTACATGCGACTGCCCTCTGAGTTTTCTGGTAAAGATGGAAAGGACCAGAAGGAGCAAGACAAAGACGGCGCACAGATGGGAGGAGGCCAGCAGCATCACCACCACCACCCCCAGAAACAAGGCCAACAGCAGCAACAGCAGCAGCAAGGTGGCTCCCAAGGGGACGACTCCGAGGAGCCCAGCTGGGCGTCCGACTCCTCCGGCGGACCTGTGACCATCCCCGTGCTCTTCAATGACTCCACCATGGCCCAGATGAATGGAGAACTGCAGGCTCTGACCGAGAAGAAGCTACTGGAGCTTGGTGTCAAACAGCATCCGCGGGCATGGTTCATCTCCCTGGATGGACGAGCCAACGCTCATGTGCGCCACTCCTACATAGACGTTGCGAATGACCTCAGTGGTGGCGGCGGCGGCATCGGATTCGGAGGCGGTTCCAGCAGCACCCCCCGAGACATCAACCTGGAACCACCTCTGGAGGCCCAAGAGCGAAAATCAGCAATGAACCGGAAGGGAAAAGATGATCGCTGGGGAACGGGAGGACGGAAGG
Organism: Istiophorus platypterus; assembly: GCA_016859345.1. NCBI lineage: Eukaryota > Metazoa > Chordata > Actinopteri > Istiophoriformes > Istiophoridae > Istiophorus > Istiophorus platypterus. Next base: position 18,340,500 of record CM029119.1, read on the forward strand.
GCCACGGCATCGGTGGCGGGAAGAGTTACTCCAAGCTGGCCTACCCCGACCACAGCGAGCCCAGCAGCAGCGAGGGACGCCCCGTCTCGCCCGAGGAGAACTCCCTCACCCCTCTCCTGGACGAGGGTCCGTCCTCCCGGGGGTCCACCATCCCCAGGAGAGGGCGCAGTCGTGTGAACAGCAGCCGCAGCAGCAACAGCGAGAACCGCCGCGACTCCATGACCAGTCCCGAGGACGATCCCGACGACAAAGACGAGAACAAGAAGAGCCCGTGGCAGAAGATTGAGGACAGGCCTCTCATGGTCTTCCACCCAAGGAAGTGAGCTCTTTGAACTTACCAAACACTGGACCTTTTAACAATCTTTTCAAAGGGGGGGGAACCTTTCCACGTCGAACATGGAAGAAGAGTGACGTTTTCCACCAACAGAAATCACAAAAAGCACAACCATGCTTCACTGGCCCATATTTTTTCCAGGCTGTCGTTCGACCTTTGTGTTTCTGGTGAGGTGCAAGCACTTTCCGATTACTCTCGTAGTCTCACTGTCAGTTAATCCCACTGGTGTCCGCCAACAAGACCCACTTGTAGACTGAAATCTGTCCAGTTTATTGTGAACCCCGTAACCCATCACATCACTGAAACCGTCGTCTGAGCCATTGCATACACTGACTGTGGAAATAGCCATTTTGTAGGGCGAAATATAAGAGTAAAGCACTTACTAATGATTTGAGAACTGGTCGATTGATATTCAGCAAGCATTTGAAGTGGGTGACATTTTTTGTGGGGTTGATCGGGTATTTGGGTGAATTGAATCTCTTTCCCTGGACTTATTCTCCACAAAGGCTCATATTGATGGTAGAAGATGTGCGCCTGTCTTTGCTTGACTAGTCACCCTGTCCTGAACTCTAACTAGGAAATGTTTTTACTTTAAAGGAAACAGTTCCCTAAATATACGTAGGGAACCTTACGACTGTATCGTTTTATTTTCCTTCCTCTTGAGCCCCTGTGAACGGATAGTGCAAACTACGCAGTCCAAGCGTGCGACTTGCATTTTGCTCCTTTCAGGGATGTACTTGATTTCCCTCCTCCTCCTCCTCCTCCTGTACTGTGTTCATGTGCTGTAATTACTTATTCAGATAGATAATGATTTGCAATGTTGAGCATCACCTTTGATCTTCGTCTCTCTCGCTCTCTCTCGTCATTCCTTTCCGTCATCGGTTTATCGCGATGATCTACGATTCTGTACGATTCTGCCAAAAGTACGCATCTCTGCCTTTTTCCTGTTTTTTGTTTTTTTTTTTCGGGACTTCTTCGCCGTTTTTGCGATCTTTGCGATTCCTGTTTTGTAAATAGTTTCCCAGACATTCGAAGGACCGTCGGATATAGAGAGGTTGCATGCATATGAATGTATGACATAAACAAAAAGGCACCAGAAGCCTCCCCCTCCCACCACCATCACCCCAGCCCAACCCCCACAGTTCTTTGGGCTCTTGCATAGACAACCCCCACGATCGCCAAGGAACGTGGTCTGAAAACAGATGCGGCGCGGCGAGAACACCACTTTACTTGAAGACCCAGCTATTTGATATTCTACTTGAGATCCGCCGGGGGTTTGTTTGTAGACGGGGCCTGTACCACTTCTCTCCTGTAAGTGCCTTCTTTCACATGGGTTTTTCGAATGATAGGCATGCAGGTCCCTTTTTAAAAAACAAAACAGAACAAAAAAAACCCCAGAGTCAGTCGCCACCTAAACCGCGCCGTGGAGATGGGCAGGCACCAATAAGCACACCGCATCACGGTAACGACAACAACACAACAACAACGACAACAACGACAACAACAACGATGGCGGCGCGTCGCTCTGGGGAGCGTGCCTGCCAAAACCGACAAACCTTTTCTCGCGGCTCCTACGTCCTTGGACATTTCTTGATTACTTATATCTGTCCTCCTTTTTTCACCAATCTTGTAAATTGTATGACGACCTATATGAGATTTTATGTGTATACAGTATGATGTGCATGTAACACGTAGAATAGGGTGTTTTTAACGAAACTTTTTTTTTCCCCCCGATACGATGACGAGGATGTTTTTGGCGCAAAACACGATGCGCCGACGCGTCGAACTGTGTTGCCAAATGAACTCGGTTATATGAAGATACACTGACGCTTCTCTTTCTTCTTCTTCCCTAAATCCAGCTCTAACTTAATTCACTTCCGGTCGTAAATGTTTACAGTAACATACTGACCAACACGCTCCCGCTGTTACTAGCATCACCACTGCCGACGACGCATCGACAACTGTGAACCCGACTACGTCATCTAAGCTGATTTGTAAAAAGCTCGCAAGTTGCGAACACTTGAAGCAGTTTGTGTTTTTTTTGTTTTGTTTTGTCGCAGAGTAGTAGGTTGATTACGAAGTGAAAACCACTTGAAAGGCTGTATAATAGTCACGCTGACCTCCCGCTCCCTTTTCACCATTCGCTTGCCGTTCATAAAGGCCTGTCAGTCGCCTACAGTGCAAACTGAAGATGTGATGTAAGTCCGAGTCTGTAGATAAGCGCCGGGCCGCGGGACGACGCCTACTGAACCGCCGTGTCCACTGCTGTAAAAATGTCCCTTTTTTTGTTATGATCACTTTTTTGTGTGTGGACCAGATATGGAATTACGATGAGTTGTGCAATTGTGGCATCTTTTCCCTGCTCGGTTTTCGTTCCACACGCGAGATCCGTGTGTTTCTGGGTAGATTTTTCGTGAACCTGTGTTTTTTTCGACAGCGTTTTCTGTCGCAGCTGATTTCCGCTGGAACTGCCCCCCGTAACCGCCCCACCCCTACCCCCTTAGTGAACATGCTGTGTTGGATTTTTGATAGTTCGCTTACGAAGGTCAGGAGGATTGAACTGTAGGCCTTCATCCTGTGCCGTGGACCATTTGCTTCATAAACCTGGTCAGTTGTTTGTAAACTGTAAATTGATTCTTTCTGTACATGAGACAAAATAGAAATAAATTTGTTCCCACAGTCCGTCAGCTCTTGTGATTTTATTTTGATAGAAACTGTAGTTCTGTGTTTTATGTCTCTTTAAACATTTTAAATAAAGACTGAGAAGACATCTAAATAAGCAGTGGTACCGATGGGGTCACCCATACTGGATCTGACAGTTTCTATTCTGAGGCAACTTTATTTTTATTTTATATTTACATTGACAGTGTCGTATTAAAGTATAATTACATTATAAAAACCGATGTGAGCAGAGGACCAGTCAGTCTGGTTCCGAGACGCGTCTTTCATCTAATCTAAACATTTTCATGCCTTCCCGCCTATATATAACATCGAATATCAAATAGATTTTTGCAGGCCTGGGATTTTTATTTTAATGTTAAGTATTATTCGGCAGAAATTGAGAAATGCTTTTGGGTTCCCGAGTGATTTTAATGAGGTTAAATTTGAAAACCTCTATGTTTTCATCACGCCACTATCACGATTAACAAAAAGTCAGGCTATGTAATACACAAAATGGTGACAAACATAAAAAACAACAAAAAACAAACCTATCACCTGTCCCAAGACTGTCTGTGTTTATGAAAATACATTATATAATGTAGCCTGTGCAGGACACATATAATAAATATTTTTAAAAATAAATAAATAAATGTACAGTGAGAACTGAAATAGACTCTATTCTATTCTATAGAAAATAAATTCTTGTAGATGTCGTGATTTCCAGTACAGATATATCAATACTTCATATATATATATATATATATATATACATATAAATGGAGTCAAATCAACACCTCTTTAACTCGGTTTCTAAGTCAACTGATTTAAAATGGGACCTTTGCATGAGACAACGTTAATTTTAGCTTGGTTCACCTAATAAACCGCCAACTGACATATACAGACGTGGAGCAATATAATCTAATATAATATGATATGATATGATGTAATATAATATAATAATAATGTAATGTAATATAATATAATGTAATGTAATGTAATGTAATGTAATGTAATATAATATAATATAATATAATATAATATAATATAATGTAATATAATATAATATAATGTAATGTAATGTAATGTAATGTAATATAACATAATATAATATAGTATAATATAGTATAATATAATAATATAATAATACACCGCGGTCCTGCTGCTGCTCTGACCGTCAGATGCGGTGTATCGCCCCTTTAAGAAGCCCCGTCACTCGTCCGTCACGTGTCCGTCACGTGGTCCGTCACGTGGTCGCCCGTGTGTCATGTGATTACTTAGCCGTTTGTCACAGATTAGCCGGAGGCGGTTCTGCCTCGTTCCCTGGTCTCTGCGCGTCCGGGTCGCTTCTGAATCCGACACCTGTGTGTGACAGGTCGGACTTAACGCACCGAAACCACCGGGTGAGGAAAACGCGTCGGTGTTCGTGGCTAAAAAATCCGCCGAAACCGTTGAAGCCGGCTAGCTTCACTGTTAGCCACCTAGCCTGCTAAGCTAACCTGGCTTGTTTTTCTCAGCGGGGGGAGGAGGGGGGGCTTTTTCTTTCTGCCAGGTTCTCGTACACTTTCGTGCATTAATATTATACACTTTAAACTATCAGACAGACCAGAGTGTCCCACGGTATCGTGGTGATTAATGGCGTTTTTGTCCTTTTTCAGGCTGTAAAAGGAGCATGCAGTGCAGGGGTCTTTGTTGAGAACTGAACTCAAGTCTGTCTCCACTTCAAGTCATCTGATAAAAAAAATGGTAAAGTAGACTCACAGCTGTTTGTTCAGAGTAACTGATTTACTCAAGTATTTTACTTAACAACAAATGCAGGTACATTTTCTTAACTTGAGTATTTACATTTTATGAGACTTTATATTTCCACTTCACTACATATCTACATTGTTCTTTTTACTTCACCAAATTCATCTTCACTGTTTTGATCGCTTTAAAAAATTGCAGGTTTTATATATAAAACATACATGTTCTGCTTAATCCAACTAGCAGTAAATGCAAGCAGAGTGGATTAGATCGGTTGACAGAAATTTTGTTGGAACCTGGTGATGATGCAAAGATAATCTAAGAAAAAGAAATCACGTTTCGGAGTTATTGGTGATGAAAATAATCCTTAGTTGCAGCCCTGAAAACCACATCTGACTAATAGAAGTGAACCGTACATTATTTAAACCTCATGCGTGGTGACTTTGGGCCACCGACGACATGAAGCGTCTAAGACTCGAGGGCTAAGTCTTCATAAAGGGGACGTGACCTCCGCAGCAAGGATCTTTTGTTTAGTGTGGAATTCCAGTTTATCACAATCACATAGAAACCAAGAAGATAAGGCTGAACTTTTAGACCATAGTTAAGGGGGGGTTTTTGTTTGTTTTCTTTGCGTATTGTCCAAGCACATTTCAGCACGGCACGCTCCCACAGCCGTCTCCTCTCCTTCTTGTTCTCAGGCGGCCCAGATGGAGATCCTTTGCCTGGCTCTGCTGGGCCTGAGCGCAGCGCTGGTCTGTCCTGATGGAGGCATGTGTGAGGACAGGAACACCTGCTGCAAGAACCCGGAGGGGGGATACGGATGCTGCCCGCTGCCGCACGTGAGTCGACGTTGGGTTGTGTGTCTCGGGCCGTTCAAGTGACTTGTTTGTCACTCGCACAAGGACAAGCAGAATGAAATTCTTGCCCAGTTCTCTTATTCTATTAAACGGTGGCAGACGAGAGCGCTTAGACCTTTTTATTAATGTAAAAGTAGTAACACCATTGTAAAAATATTACATTAAAAGTAGAGTCTTGCCTTCAAAAAATAAATAAATAAATAAATAAAATCCTGAAGTTTACATCTTCTGTAGTAGGAGCTAAAACACACTTATCTTTTTAAAACAATCCCCTGTATCAAGACACACACACACACGCACAGCAGTGGAAGAAGTATTCAGATCCTTTACTTCAGTAAAGTACCAATACATGAATGTAAACGTTCTCCACTGTAAATAAAAGTCCTACATTCAAAATCCTACGGAAGTAAAGTACAGAAGTATTGTCAGTAAAATGTACTTAAAGTATCGAAGATTGTTAATGTTGAAATGTTTATTTCTGCTGGCAGACGATTCTCAGAAAACCAGACGAGTAAACTTTAACCTGTCTGCTTAAGCAGCTGATTTTTGCTCCTTTTTCCATTTTTGGGAGGGAAACTCTCTGTGTCAGAATGTCATGATGTCTTAGCGTCTAAATATTTTGCTGAGCACTTCTAGCTGTACCAGAGCCAGCCTGTCTGAGAGCCTGGGAAGCCAAAGACAAGATTAGGCTGCGTTGGAGGAGTTGTATTCTAGCATACATGAGAATTTAAGGCTTGCTTGTGCATAGATCTCAACGTTGACAAGCCCCCCCCCACCCCCGCCTGAATCCGCCCGCAGGCCGAGTGTTGCTCAGACCACCTCCACTGCTGCTATGAGGGGACCCTGTGTGACCTGGTTCACGAGAGGTGCGTGAACAAGACTGTGTCCTTGCCGTGGATGCGACGTCTTCCTGCCAGAGACGCCCTGCTCGTCTCTCAGGTGGGTCTGACAAAAGACTTTGTCAGGTCAAAGGCACGTGTTGTTGTTTTTACTTATTGTTTTTATCCTTTATATTTTTAAACGTCTCTCCAGAAATCATTAATGCTTTGATGTTTCGTTGGAAGCTCGGCCCCTTGTCGACCTAGAATCAGTCGTGCATGTGTGTCAAATAGCACATTTGACACACATGCACCATTAGATCTGCAGCGTTTGCACTTGTTTTTTTGTCTTATCTCTCTTTGCTGTGTGTTCAGGGCAAAGACATGCAGGATAAGCACTATTTTATTGAAGTGCACCTTTGGATCTTTAGATAAACAAATAAAACATAAATGATAAATGGACCTGGCAGTAAACACCTGTAGAAATGGAGGGAAACAGCAACACAAAGATACTGAAGAATACCAATATATTACTGCTGAAAATAAAGTACCTTTCTCTGGAGATTTATGTTTCTCGTTAAAACACCATGGTTTAATTTTAAAAATACATCCCCTCACAATACAAACACTTTCACAAATTATTGCCAGTAAATATGAGTGGATGTTAATTGTCTCCTGAGGATGATTTATAATGTCTTTGGTGACCCACTTGCATTTCATCTGGTCCTTGATGTTGTAGAGTAGCAAAGTTTGAATTATTCATCTGTAAAACCATGCACAATTACACTCAGCTCATCCAAACTAACCAACACCGGTTACTTTAACATGGGAAATAAATACCCATGAAATAGAGAGCATGGAGAAGAAAATAACCAAAGTATATTTCCATAAATATAAAACTGCTGGAAAAATGAAAGGCTGGATGTCCACAGACTTAACTATGGATATTCATAGTCCCCAGAGGATGAATCGTAATTATTCTTTGTATCCTCGCCCATAATTCCTGTCCTTACTTGTTACAGACCTGGAATCTAAAGGTTCAGATTGCCATGAAAATGAACTGATTGCATACAACACAAGCTTCCCAGAGGCTGAACCCCTTCCTGTTTTTTGTCGCTTTTTGTAGCATCACCCTCAGGCCGAAATTTAAAACTCTACACACAAGATGCCATCTCCTTACTGAGAAAGCTACACGGTCATTCACCAAAGGGAATGTTGACTGGGTAATGTTTGGTATTTTGCTTAAAAAATGCCGCTTTCAATTAATGATGTGATTGAATTTTCCTTCATTTAACCAGGTAAATAGCAGGATTAAATTAAAATGGTTCTTTCCGGGGAGACCTGGCCGATTTTAATTTTAACCAGGACTGTAATACTTCCATGTGCTGTGTAATGAACATTTCAATCTCCAGGGGTAATAGCAGTGCTTAACATTTTTAGTCTGTACTTTGTCTGTTAACTCTTGAATTGTGTGTGGTTTTGCGGTATGACCGAACTGCGTGGGACACATTTTATTGAGTGGAATGACAGTGGGACTGACCAGTGCTCACTTGGTGATTAACGGTGATTCTATTTGGAGGGAAGAAAGCTGAACTCTGTCCCCTGTGCCCCTGTCGTTGGTATTCATGGGCCGTGACGTGCGTCGTTTCCAGCTCAGCCACCGAGTGAAGGCCGTCATTTGTCCCGACCAGGAGTCCGAGTGTCCGGACGAAACCACTTGCTGCCAGCTTCCTGACAGCTCCTGGGGCTGCTGTCCATTAGCCAAGGTGATGCACATGAACACACACACACACACACACACACACACACACACACACACACACACACACAAAACCCTGTCACCAAAAACCACAGGCTCAACTCAAATGCGAAGCACTTCACACCAAGAAACATATTACATGGTCCGCTGGTCTCCTCCTCATGCTCCTTCTGTGTCCTACAGAACTGTCATTGTGAAGATCTCCTCATTTGAGACTCTAGTTCTCTGGTTATATTTAGAAATGTTTTTGTACTGACCAAAAAGAAAATATACTTTCAGTTCCAGGAGTAATTTGCCACCATATATCAGTAGATAATAATCTGGTAGGTATCATAAAATCTCATAAAATATCCGAGGTATGGCAAAAACAAAGCAATAAAAACTGGATTAAAAAAAAAAAAATTACCTGTAGCTGACTACGGCAATCCACATGATAGATTTAGTAGAATAAACTGTTCCAGAGCACTTACGCATCAGTTCAACAACAGAGTAATTTTACATTCACCACTCTGCTGCTCTGAGTTTCTCTTGTTTCACAAAAATAATCTTTTCATACTCTAACTAATTTCAGTTTTTTTCTTTTTGGATTTTCCTTGATTGATGCTAAGCTGCTGTCAACGAAACTCAAAGCTTCCTGGTGTGTGTTTTTTAATTCTTAGTTTTTTAATTCCTTTTATTTATTTTTTTAATTCTCTCCACACTAAAAGCCAAACAATAAAGGAAAAGGCTGCAAAATCTTTGATGTGTAAATTCTGAAGGAAATGAAAATTGGAAATCGTGTCAGTTTGATGTCTTTCTCGGCGAAGTCGAACGAATTAACGCCGTAGAAATGGATATTGTACTTAATGTGTCGAGGCGACAGGTAGACATGGAGGAAGATTTTCGGTTTGTATTATATGGAGAACAGCGTAAATCAGAAATTAAAGTCTCTCTCCAACATAAGCTTGTCCCGAATAAAGGCCTGGTTCTCTCTGCCACTGAGGTAAATAAAAGGCCTCAGCCGCTATTTGAAAACTTACAGTATGCGAACCTATAATTAACAATGAATTGCAGTACAGAAATACAATTAATATGTTAAAGCTAATTTAGAAAAACTAACATCATTACATAGTTTGTCAACCAAAGAGCACTGACGGTTTATTTTCTAGCTGTAAACTATCCGACCCAGCACAAACATCTTGGTCAGACTTTTAAAAGAGCTTCTGTTTTTGTGTGTTTGTTTTCGTGATCCTAGAATCACACACAAAAAATACAGACATTATCGCTCAGGCTATACTTATAGTTACAAGACCCCAAAACATATATTTGCTCCATTTTTTTTCATTAAAAACGTGTGTTTCAGTCATTATTGTCCCGTGCCTGTATTTATAAATGTTAGGTTTACATGCAGATTTTAATTTCTAAATGAGGAAGCATTCAGTTGTGGCTGGCTTGTCACACATTTGCAACCCTGCGCCGCTGTCGGCCTTCAAACTGTGCATCGGTACTTTTCCATTATCAGCAGGAAGCTGTGACTCTTTGACTGGAGAGTGGTCCTGACCATCGGAAATCATTTTCCTGTCTCTGCAGGCAGTGTGTTGTGAGGATAAGCGCCACTGTTGCCCCGAGGGAACGAAGTGTGATCTTGTCCACTCAAAGTGTGTTTCCGCCTCACTGGAGTCCGTCCCCATGCTAGAAAAACTGCCCGCCAGGAGGAGGGGCAATAACCCAGGTGGGTGGTGGTGCAGGGGTTGGGGGGGCGGTCTTCAAAGAGATAAACACTGTCAGACAAGCAATCCAAGGGCCAAAGGTCTCATTGAAGATTGTCTTGTGAAACAGGCAAATTGTAATTGAGGGAAAAAAAAACCAAAAGTCCTGACATCAGTCTTTCTCTCTATGCTGATGATGCTGCACTAATAACGAACAAATACGTTTCTTTCGTCTGGTCTGTATGTTTCCGCATCTTTGGCTGTCGGCTCAGTGATGTGTCCTGGTGGGAACAGCACCTGTCCAGATAGCTACACCTGTTGCCCGCTAACCAGTGGAGACTATGGCTGCTGCCCTTACCCACAGGTACATATGTCTCTGGCACAAATACACAGGTGCTGAAACTACGACACAATTAATTAGTTAGTTGATTTAGTAACAGAAAATAACATGTAGTTACTCAATTTGATGAGTAGTTGTTTCTTAAAACCACGTAAAATATTTCTTTGTTCAGCTCGAAAAATGTGAGAATTTGCTGTATTTCTGTTTTATTTCTGTATAAATTTAATATCTTTTGGGTATTGTTTTATCAGCCGGACAAAATAAGCTCTTTGAAATTTCACTTTTGTCCCTTGGAAAGTGCAAAAGACATTTTACACCATTTTCTGACATGTTGGTGACTAAATGATCGATCAATTACTTTAAAAGTAACTTTTCACTCTGTCTGTTTGGCCAAGAGTTAAACATTACAGATTCATTCATATTTACTTTTTTTAGTTAATGAAAAAGTAGATAGAATGTATTGACATGATACGGATACAGTAATGTCTATTACATCCGCATTATTTTTCTTGAGTAAAGGTTCTGTTTAGCTCTTGAAAAAGAAGCTACTGAAGCAAAAACATGAATTTTATATAAACAAAGCCCATTTGAAGTTTGTTAGTTTTTGGCACAAAGTTGTCTTTTGTTTGTGTAACTCTTCCTCAGGGTTATGTCTGTATGTACATCTGTGTCATCTACTACAAATGCTAACAAGAATTAAAACAAGCTTTTTGATGGGTACTAGGAAAAAAAACATATTCACTTTATTTAAACTTTACTTTTTACTTCTCGAGAACTGTTTGACTACTCAGTTCCTCTTATGTAGCCGACTGAAGTCGTGTCCTTCTTTTTAACGTGTTGGCTCATTCCTGTTTGCTTTACTCAACACTCGCAGCGTTTCGAACTTGACTTAAGGGCAGTGACAATGTGAGAAATCCTTCAACAAATTGTCCACCAACATTAAATAACTCTGATATAGTTGCACAATAACCCAGCTGTTGGTTTCAATCATGCCGCATGTTGGTCATAGGAAAATTTAAGAGACCGAGAATCGGATTACAAAGTCGTGTAATTGTATCAGTCCTGTGAAAACTACCTTTTGTTGCTGGATGTGAAACGTTGGTGTATGTCCCACACAAAGTTGTACAACAGTACAAAGCTAATAGCTCTTTAAATTGGGGGGGGGTCGTGTTGTTGCTTGAGAGTGGAAATATTTGCAATTCACTGCAGTGTGATCGGATTTCATTAAACATTTCTGTGCACAGTGGATTCGTTTTGATTTCCCTGCTGCACAAATGATGCTTGCGGGAAATATTTAGTAACTTATTCTCTATCTGGTTATGGTTTCAGGGCTTTACTGGAAGGAGATAATGGTTCATGGTGTGAGACTCACGCTGTCGGAGTTAATAGTCCAGGGGCAGCAAAGAAGCCCGGGAAGACTCATTTATTCTATAATCAGTGTCTTTCGCTTTATTTTGATAAATGGCCAGTCCTCTGTACCTCTTTTATAAAATGGAAATGCACAGTATGCCCCCCCTTTTTTTTTCTTTCTTCGTTATCAAAAAGCAGTTCGACTTGCAAAATATTGCTCCACACATAAAATTTACCCGTTAAAAGTGTTTAGATTTACAGTAAAACACAAAGAGAAACTTTCAGTCCACATTTAGACATAATCGCTTTCAACCTCAACTGTAGGAACATTTTTATTGGGACTAAATTCTGACACTACTTACTCAGAGCTGAGAAACTGCCTCTATCACAGGGGCATTTATATATTGACCCTGTGGCTTTTTTTTGTCTTGGATCATGTGCAGGCCATGTGCTGCAGCGATCGCCTCCACTGTTGCCCCGGCGACGCGGCGTGTGACCTGGAGCAGGGCGTCTGCAGGTCCGGTGAGACCCTGCTGCCCCTGCTGAAGAAGCTCCCCGCTGTGTCCGAGGACGACGGTGAGCGGCGTCACCTTCTTCGTTTTGGTCTCAGTAAAACTACAATCTGTATTTCAGTTGCTTTTATTTTTACCCAAAACTAGTGCAGCTCGAGGATAAAAGTCTCTTGTCTCAGAGGTTGGAAATTAACCAAGAGTTGATTGTTTGACCCTGTTCGTCCGTCTCGTCCCGTCAGTCGAGTGTCCAGACAAGAAGGCGGCCTGTCCTGACGAGACCACGTGCTGCCAGTTGACCAACGGCTCATACGGCTGCTGTCCGATGCCTAATGTGAGTAAGGGCCTGGTCCTCTGGTCTCTGGAACTAGTCTGGGTCAGAACGCTTCAGACATCACATGCGTTCACGCTCGAGCAGCGGAGCGAAAGGCCAGCCGAGGCGGGGGGTGGGATATGATTTGTAAAAAACGGAGGTCGAGGGCTTTTGTTTTACGGACCGTCTCTTGTTCTCAAACAACAATTTTTTAAGAAGGAAGAAGAGCTGAGAGAGAAGTTCGAGCTCTGCTCCTCTCTCACCTCGTTCGTGGCGTTGTTCGTGAAATTGAAAGAAACTCGTCGCTCATCTGAGGTCATGTATTTTTGCAGGACGCTCAGGAAATTTGGCCCCTCCTATAAAGCTGCGGTCCAGTTTTGAACATCTTTTTATAGAGCTTGAGCGTCTCTTTCACAGTTCGGTGTGGCTGTCACTTCCCTGAGTGTCAAGACAGCTTATGTCAGGCGTGTTATTATGTTTTTGTTCTGCCAGATTAGAGGCAGATCCTTGAATGAGATTACGAAGCATTACATGGACTGAAGAAACGCTTGCAGCACTGAGACAGAGCAATAACGCAGCTTGGCTTTACCGTGCGTAGACGCTGACCGAGTCGCTCTCCTGTCTTGTTCCAGGCCGTCTGTTGTTCGGACCACATCCACTGCTGCCCCGAGGGCACCCAGTGCGACCTGTCCCACAGCAGCTGTGTGTCGGCCCCGGGAGGCACCGTTGTGGCCTCCAGGATCCCCGCTGCGGTGACGGAGCTGGCGGCACTGGACACCAGAGGTGAATCAGAATCAAATTCAGCACTTTAACTGAATCCATTTGTCTTGTGTTTTTAACATAACTAGAGGTTTGTGTACGCTGAAACTGACGATGTTTTTCCCCGTTTTCCTCTCAGCCACCGCTGTTCCCTGCAACGACTCTGTGGCCTGCGCTGACGGAAACACCTGCTGTAAATCGCTACAGGGGGACTGGGCCTGTTGTCCTTTACCCAAGGTACCAACGCGCTGCTGTGTTTGAATCGGACGGGCAGGCGGAGACGGCGTTTGACACTGTACAGCTGCACAGAGTCGATTCCCTAAATTGCAATGCATCTCTCGTCTGCAGATTTTTTGTTTTTTTGCCCTTTAGCCATCGGTGGTCTTGACAAAAGGCCCATCTCCTGCAGGACAGTCTAATCACCAACACTCAGGGAAAATTAGTTTTGTTGCAACACGTGTGTGTAGGAATAAAAGGAAAATAAGTGAATGATTAATGCGAGGTTTTACTCCGTCTCAGGATGTGTTCCAGTTCCTTTGACCATTAATTCAGGTCAGTGTGGAGGAGGAGACAGTTTTTGGCTGCTAAATAACACTAAGTGCTGTGGACAGATGCAGTTAAAGCTGAGCTCTTTGGCACCAATCACCAAAAGTGTGTTTGGTGGGGGGGGGCAGTGTCTGATGAAAACAAAGCTTTGCCAAATGTTAAGTACTGAGATGGAAATATTCAGCTTTGAGGGGTTTTTTGTGGCTGTACAGACAGACGAAAGTGTGGATTCCACTAATATCAGCAGATTCTGGATCCAGGTGTTCTGCAGTCAGTTGGGAAAGTGAAAGTAGAAAGAGGCCTCAAAATCGACCATGAACCACAAGCTGAAGCTTCTGGAGTGACACCCCCCACACACACCCCCTTCAACTCAAACTTCTTCTTCTTCTTTTTCTTTCGGCTTTTCCCTTTAGGGGTCGCCACAGCGAATCAGTGTCCTCCATCTAACCCTGTCTTCTGCGTCCTCTTCTCTCACACCAACTACCTTCATGTCCTCTTTCACTACATCCATAAACCTCCTCTTTGGTCTTCCTCTAGGCCTCCTGCCTGGCAGTTCAAAACTCAGTATCCTTCTACCAATATAATCACTATCTCTTCTCAGGACATGTCCAAACCATCTCAGTCTGGCCTCTCTGACTTTATCTCCAAAACCTCTAACATGTGCTGTTCCTCTGATGTACTCATTCCTGATCCTATCCATCCTGGTCACTCCCAGAGAGAACCTCAACATCTTCATCTCTGCTACCTCCAGCTCTGCCTCCTGTCTTTTCCTCAGTGGCACTGTCTCTAGACCAAACAGCATCGCTGGTCTCACCACAGTTTTGTACACCTTTCCTTTCATTTTAGCTGAAACTCTTCTATCACACATCACACCTGACACTTTTCTCCACCCGTTCCAGCCTGCCTGCACACGCTTCTTCACCTCTTTTCCACACTCTCCATTGCCCTGGACTGTTGACCCTAAGTACTTAAAATCCTCCACCTTCTTTATCTCTTCTCCCTGTAACCTCACTCTTCCACTTGGGTCCCTCTCATTCACACATGTACTCTGTCTTGCTGCGGCTAACCTTCATTCCTCTCCTTTCCAGGGCAAATCTCCACCTCTCAAGCTTCTCCTCCACCTGTTTCCTGCTCTCACTACATATCACAATGTCATCTGCAAACATCATAGTCCATGGAGATTCCTGTCTAACCTCGTCTGTCAGTCTGTCCATCACCATAGCAAACAAGAAGGGGCTTAGAGCTGATCCCTGATGCAGTCCCACCTCCACCTTGAACTCCTCTGTCACACCTACAGCAAACCTAACCACTGTCTTACAGTCCACATACATGTCCTGCACCACTCTAACATACTTCTCTGTCACTCCAGACTTCCTCATACAGTACCACAGTTCCTCTCTGGGCACCCTGTCATATGCTTTCTCCAGATCTACAAAGACACAATGCAGCTCCCTCTGACCTTCCCTGTACTTCTCTATCAACATCCTCAAAGCAAATACTGCATCTGTGGTACTTTTTTGGCATGAAGCCATACTGCTGCTCACAAATGCTCACTTTTGCCCTTAGTCTAGCTTCAACTACTCTTTCCCATAGCTTCATTGTATGGCTCATCAGCTTTATTCCTCTGTGGTTGCCACAGTTCTGCACATATACCTTGTTCTTAAAAATGGGCACCAGCACACTTCTCCTCCATTCCTCAGGCATCTTCTCACTATCTAAGATCCTGTTAAACAACCCAGTCAGAAACTCTACTGCCGCCTCTCCTAGACACTTCCATACCTCCACAGGTATATCATCAGGACCAAGTGCCTTTCCACTCTTCATCCTCTTCAGTGCCTTCCTCACTTCATCTTTACTAATCTTTGCTATTTCCTGATCCACAACATCCACATCTTCTACTCTTCGTTCTCTCTCATTTTCCTCATTCATCAACTCTTCAAAGTACTCTTTCCATCTTCCCATCACACTGCTGGCACCTGTCAATACATTTCCATCTCTATCCTTAATCACCCTAACCTGCTGCACGTCCTTCCCATCTCTGTCTCTCTGCCTTGCCAATCTGTATAGATCAGTCTCTCCCTCCTTACTGTCCAACCTAACATACAAGTCCTCATAAGCCCCTTGCTTGGCCTTTGCCACCTCTACTTTCACCCACGCTGCATCTCCCTGTACTCCTGTCTACTCTCTTCAGTCCTCTCAGTGTCCCACTTCTTCTTAGCTAATCTCTTTTTCTGTATACACTCCTGCACCTCCTCATTCCACCACCAAGTCTCCTTATCTACTTTCCTTCCAGATGACACACCAAGTACTCTCCTTCCTGTCTCCCTGATCACATTAGCTGTAGTTCTCCAGTCATCTGGAAGCACCTCCTGACCTCCCAGAGCCTGCCTCAACTCCTTCCTAAAAGTCATGCAACACTCTTCCTTTTTTAGCTTCCACCATTTCGTCCTCTGCTCTGCCTTTGTCCTCTTCGTCTTCCTCACCACCAAGGTCATCCTACACACCAGCATTCTATGCTGTCTGGCTACACTCTCACCAACCACTACTTTGCAGTCACTGATCTCCTTCAGATTACACCGTCTACACAAGATGTAGTCTATCTGTGTGCTCCTACCTCCACTCTTATACGTCACCCTGTGCTCCTGCCTCTTCTGGAAGAAAGTATTCACTACAGCCATTTCCATCCTTTTTGCAAAATCAACCACCATCTGTCCTTCTGCGTTCCTCTCCTGGATACCGAATCTGCCCATCGCTTCCTCATCGCCTCTATTTCCTGCACCAACATGTCCATTGAAGTCTGCACCAATGACAACTCTCTCATCTCTAGGGATGCTCTGTATGGCTTCATCAAGGTCTGACAAGAATTTCTCCTTCTCCTCCAGCTCACAGCCTACCTGTGGAGCATACCCACTAACCACATTGAACATTACACCTTCGATTTCTAGCTTCAGACTCATCACTCTATCCGACTCTCTTTTTACCTCCAGGACATTCCTAACAAGCTCCTCCTTCAAGATAACTCCTACTCCGTTTCTCTTCCTATCTACACCATGGTAGAACAACTTGAACCCTGCTCCCAAACTTCTAGCCTTGCTGCCTTTCCACCTGGTCTCCTGGACACACAGTATGTCTACCTTCCTCCTCTGCATCATGTCAACTAACTCTCTACCCTTTCCTGTCATGGTTCCAACATTCAAAGTCCCTACTCTCAGTCCTAGCCTCTTGGCATTCCTCTTCTCTCTCTTCCTACGAACACACCTTCCTCCTCTCCTTCTTCTACCAACAGTAGTCCAATTTCCACCGGCACCCTGTAGGTGAACAGCACCGATGGCGGTCGTTGTTAACCCGGGCCTCGACCGATCCGGTATGGGATTCATAGATCTGACTCGCATGTTTGATTTGGCAAAAGTTTTACGTCGGATGCCCTTCCTGACACAACCCTCTGTATTTATCCGGGCTTGGGACCGGCACAATAAGACACTGGCTTGTGTCCCCTTGCGGCTACATTGCCCCCTTCAACTCAAACAACACTGTAAATCCATGCGGCAAATCTTAAACCTGCTGCATCTGCAGGACAAACTAAAAATATCTCAGATCCTCAAGTGATCTGCAAGGAGAGTTGGTGCAATATCATCAATCAAGAATAGAACGGCTCTTAGCTGCTACAAAAGGTGTTTACAAGCTGTGATATCTGCCAAATGAGGGTGGGGGGGGCACTGAGCACTGACTAAGAAAGAGGCAAAACATTGGCACAATCACTGTTTTAATTTTTGAAAACTTAACAGTAACAGAGCATTAACTTTTTAAAAAAAAAAAAAAGGCTTATTTTAATATTTGTTTGCTGCAGGAGTTGGATTTACTTCTTTTTTGCTTCACGTGTAATATTTAACACACTTTTTCATATGACTGAATATAAAACACTGACAAGTTGTGCCCCCCCAGGCCGTGTGCTGCGAGGACCACCTGCACTGCTGCCCCCATGGCACCGTCTGTAACCTGGTGGCCTCCACGTGCGACGACCCCCGGGGCAGTGCCGTGGTGCCATGGCTCGGACACCTGCCCGCCTTCCCCCTGCTGGCCGATAACAGCCGGTGCGACAAATCCACATCGTGCCCCGGAAAGTCCACCTGCTGCCGGGCAGACACCGGGGACTGGGCCTGCTGCCCTCTGCCTCAGGTAGTACAGGGATGGTTGGACTGGGGGGCGGGGGGTCGTCACACTAGATGATCACAACTTCTATACTCAGGAAATTGTCTGTAGCAAGACACAGTCCAACACAGAGTGTCATTTAAAATCTATCATATACTGAACATATGCACTTATGCACTTTAACATTCTGCTACATATATTTACATTCGGTTGTCAGTTAATCAGGATCACTTAGGTAAAACTATTACAGTCTAATACAACAGTACAAACATTAGATCTTCTTGTCTTCTCTCATGTCTATTTTGTAAACTTGTTTTGTAAAGGTGTCATGTTAACATTATTATTAGTATATTTAGTATTATTAGCATTATTGGGATTGATATAATTAGCTCTCTTTACCATTATAACCTTTCAAATAAGGTCCCTTTTTAAAACCACTGTTTTCCAGGCTTGTAGTGCATCAAATTACGGGTGAAAGCAATTATTTTCTTCCTGCAGATTTTCGGTTTTTCATTCTGATATTATACATTAAACTAAGACTAAAGTTACATTTTCAGAAAGCGCATGAAAACAAAAGCAGTATGAAAGTATTCAGGGGTTTATCAGGGCCTGGTTTTGGGCTGCAAAGCTTCATGATAAAAATTTGGGGCGACATGCACAGTGACTGTGTGTGCGTGTGTGCGTATGCGCACGGCGCCCCCACCAGGCCGTGTGCTGCGACGACCATCTCCACTGCTGCCCTCATGGCACCGTCTGCAACCTGGAGGTCGAGGCCTGCGAGGACCCGGCGGGTTCGGCGCCCCCCGTCCCCTGGATGGAGAAGGTCCCCGCCCTGACCTTGCTGGTTCGGGAGGAAAAATGCGACAAGCAGACCATGTGTCCCGGGGGCACCACCTGCTGCAGGAAGAACTCTGGACAGTGGGCCTGCTGCCCCTTAGCCCAGGTAGGTCTCTGCCTCTGCCTCTTCCTCTTCCTCTTCTTCTTCTTCTTCTTCTTCTTCGGGGTCAAAGGGATCGTTGAAACACTGGCATGTTTTTAAGCACAAGATCGTCAAGGGTATGTTTGTTCTAGTTCAGTGCCAACTGTAATAGAGTCATATGGGGGGGGCAGTTATTTCAGGCGTCCATGGTCCCTGAAGCAGAAGAGATGATGACTGCAGCGCTTTCAGTCCTCTGAGGGACATTAAACTCTCCTGTAGAGATGAAATGATGAGCTATGAGTCACTGATGAGCTAATTCATTATTAGCTATTTTGATGAGCTAATCATCATCACTGTAAGGTTTTTTTTCTGGGGGGGGGGGGGTTAAAGCAAAAATGCCAAATATTTGCTGTGTCTAATGTTGCAAATGTGAAGATTTGTACGCTTTTCTTTGACATGCATGATCCTGAACTGATTATCTCTGGTCTCTGAGCTGTGAGTGGGTTTAAAACAAGACATTTGAGGATGTCACCTCGGAATGTGGGGAATTAAATTAGAATTTGTCCTGGCTTTTTATAGAACGATTAATAGTTTAATTGAAGAAAAAGGCAGATTAATCAGTGATGAAAATTATCGTAAATTGCAGCTCTAATATATTTTAATTTTGGTTTTCTTTCCTTTTGGTTTTCATTTTGGTTTTATTTACCTTCTATAAAGGATGAAAAAATAATCAGCAAATTATTTGATAATGAAAATAATCACATCAGTTTTGTTTTTTGTTTTTTTTTTTTAACTTTAGTCCTTAGTTGGAAATATCAGGAACGTCTGGCAGCTTTGATTTTTCCCAGTTTGTAAAAAGAAGTAAAGAAGTTTGCACCATACCAACATCAAAATAAGAAAGTAAAATATTAAAATTAGCATTAATACAATACGGATTGAAAAAGGTGTTTTGTTTTTTGTGTTAATATCTGGTTTCCCTTGTCAACAAACTGCTTCAGTTGCTCAAATGCTCCACGATAAACAATAAAAATAACCAAGTTTAGGTTTATTCTCCTTTTACCACCGTGACTGTGAGGCTTGGAATAATGTCGGAATGTTTTCTCCCCCTTTCTGCCGACTCAAAGAAGCGTGAATTTACTCCTCTGACTGGCTTCTTTTCCAAAAATACTTTTGGTCACGGTTGCCATCACAGAGCCATCCGTCATTTAAAACCAAAAAAAAAGATTTCTGAGAAAATGCGATTATTCAGCAACAAAGCTAAAACGATTAAAATCTGAAGGCTGTAACATAAATCTATCGTATCATTAAATTATCCACAGGACTCCTTATTTCATGTGTTGAGGGAGATTTAGGGAAACATTAATAGAGAACTTGAATGGTGAATTAACTGCAGGGGAAAATACTTAGCTGTATATTATGTTTTAATGAGCGAATACAAGAGAACAGTAAAGGATAAAACATTGAAACTGTTTTTTTTTTTTTCGTTTTTTTAGAAGTTGATGAGGCAGGGAGCTCAGATACCCAATCATTCAACAGAAAATGAATCAGCATCTGTTTTGATGACTGATTAATTGATTTCTGTCCATTTTTCAGGGAGAAATGCCAAATATTTGACAATCACAGGTCCTCAGATGTGCGGATTTACTGCTTTTCTTGGCCTCATATTCTACTAAATTGAAAACATTTGGGGTATTTCTTTGCTCCGTCAGTCGCAAAAAAAACCAAGACAAAAAAACCGAGACATCCGAGGACGTAACTTTGGACTCTTGGAGATTTCTCGCAGTTCTCTGATTTTTGGTAGAGCTGTCAGTCAAGAAAATAACTTGTAGATTTAAAGATAATTAAAATAATCCTCCGTTGTGACCCTAGACGTCAGCGTATGATTATGCATTAAAGCAGCCTACTTAGATATAATGGTAATGATGAAACCAGCTGTGTTTTTTGGATGGAAGCAGTGGGGGGGGTTCTCAGCGGTGCGTGGCGTTCTCTGACTTCTGTGTCATTCGCTGGAAGCCACGGAACAGAAAATGGGTTCACCCGGCTTCGGGTCGGCATTAAAGAGCTGTTCCCTCCTGCTCCAATCCAGGCCGTGTGCTGCGAAGACGGAGACCACTGCTGCCCCGCCGGCCACGCCTGCGAGCCTCACCGGTCGTCTTGCTCCAAGGGCGCCCGCGTGGTCCCCTGGTTCACCAAGCTGAGCGCCCTGACGGAGCCCGGCACCGTGGCGGACGTCAAATGCGACGACAAAAGCAGCTGCGCCTCGGGGACGACCTGCTGTAAGCTGCCGACCGGAGAGTGGGGCTGCTGTCCGCTAGTCAAGGTCCGTGCGCCGCATATTGATGTGAGATCTTGAACTTTGGTGGCTGTGAGGAAAGTTTAAACGCAGAAATAGACACAGATTGAAATTAAGTGTCCGAAATACAGATTTTATAAAGTCCTGCCCCGTTCGTCCGTTTAAAAAGACCTTTGACATTCGTTGGTACAAGTGGGGTTTTTTTTGTTTTTTTTCAGTAACAAACCTACAAGTCAGTGTGGAGGATTTTATTTAAGAGTCACAAAGAGGAGCCTTGGTTATTTGTTCCACTGTTTGTCATAGGCTTCACATCAAGTTTTACTTTCTAATAACTACCAAAAAAACAAAATACTTATGCATTTTGTGTGTGTGTTTTTTTTTTTTTTTTTTATAGATTACAGACCCAGCTTGAAAAAATAATGAGCATCAGCTTGTATTATCTCATGGATTTACAGGAAGTTGTAATGAGTTGCAGGAAGATGTAATGAGTTGCTGCTGAATCATAAGTAGATTCCAGTGTCACGGTTTTGTCTGAGGGTATTTAAAAATAAATCAATAAATAAATAATAGAAAAAAAATATATATATTTATATATATATAAAATATCAAATTTGAATTCAGCAGTCACTGATAAAAAACTGATTTGAAGTTCACATCTTCATGTTGTTATTTAGACCAAGTTGTTAAAATTTTCAGAATGTCCTGTGCAGAATGACAAATTATTATTGTTATTGTCTTTATTTTTTCTTATTTCATACTAATGTAGGTTAATTTATTCAATTTTATTTTTGTAATTTTTAATTGAATGACTCATTTGCCTAATTACAGTGTTGAAATGTTTTAATGCTGGTCCCACTGTGTAAAACTATTATTATTATTATTATAGTCGTTGTAGTTGTTGTTGTTATTGTCATCGTTACGTATAAATGCTGATATCAGATTCTTGCTCCGTCTCTCCTCCAGGCGGTTTGTTGCGCCGACCACGAGCACTGCTGCCCTCAGGGCTACACCTGCAACATGCAGACGGGGACGTGCGAGAAGAAGGGCCGCGGCGCTCCCGTCCACGTCCTCCCCCAGACCACAGTGGTATGGCCCAAGGCAGCGGAGGCGGGGGATGGCGGGGACGTACCGTGCGATGGCACTGCCAAATTCCGCTGCCCCGAGCAAGAGACTTGCTGCAAGACGTCGGCCACGGAGTGGGCCTGCTGCCCCTCGCCCGGGGTACGTTCACACGCACGCACCCCCCACGTCATCTGATCACCTCCTTGTGGGGTTAGTTGATTTGCTGGCGTCGCGGCAATGCCTCTGGGCAATGTGGACGACGTGAACGGGGAGCCCTGTGACACGTGATCCGGAGGAAGCCACAAACTCGATGCGTCAACGTTCCCGGTTTTCCGCCTGGGCGAACGTGCGGTTCCTTCGCGCCCACTGTTTTCTATTCGTTTCCATTATTCTTTCATGTGCCTGAACACCACTGCTCTTGCAGGGAAATGTTCAGCCACTCAGATGTGATATTATTTTAATAGAACCAATAAAATATACAGTAGAAAATGGAAAACAACAACTTACGTATGTAGTTATTCATCATGCAATAACTATTCATCATGCACTCATCGTTGTGTAACATACGAGTTACAAAATAGTCTGATTCAGATAAAAAATTCCCCCCTGCAACATTAATAGAGTCATCAGTTGATTTAATTAGTTTTGAGGGATCTTTTTAATCTTTTTTAAGCAAAAATGTCAGATATTTTCATTTTTTAGCTTCTCGTATTGATTTGATGCTTTTTCTTAATGATATGTGACAGTAAACTGAAGAACTTCAGCTTTTGGAAAGTTGGTCAGACAAAACAGGACGTTTGAAGACGTCACCTTAGTCTGTGGTAAAATTATTTTTACAGTTTACTGACATTTTATAGAAAGAAGAATTGATTGAAAAAATAATGGGCAGGTTCAATGACAGTGAAAGTTGCAGGACATTTAGTCGCAGGTCAAGTGTGTTTACATGTACTTAAGTGAACGGAATACATTCGGCTTTCTGCAGTAATCGGTTATTAAATATGAGGAAGGTAAAAGGTGATGACATTACGCAGCAATTTAAAGACAATTCAAATCCAAAGTCCAAGTTTCATCAGGTCTAAACACTGCGGGTCTGCGTCCTCCGCCGCACAAATGGGTATTTATAAGATTCAGAATGGCTTCGGTCTAAATGCGCCTCCAACACACACACACACACACACACACACGCATGCACACACACACACTCTAAGGTCAGAAAGCGGCATCTCGTATCGTTAACACACTGATTACCGAGCTACTGCTCAGCGCCTTGTCCTACCCACGCCGATTTCTGCCGCCCGCCCGGTTCCGTGTTTGCATCTAAATGTATTGAGTTCGGGGCCTGACGCTGAGTTTAAATCCCTTTTTCTCTAATGTTAGGACACAAGTTGTATCTTTAAGACACGAACGAGAACCCGGCGACAACTTTGGATCGTCCCCTGACAGGATACTGGTTGTTAGTGCCTCAGTCTTATTAAAAGATTGGGGAAAGTTTGACATCTAAGCTTTGGACTGGCTTAGAAAGGATAATAATGTCGATGCACCTGCAGCTTCGGCCTCAAACTCCACAGCATTTAAACCTAACAGACCTGTTTCTCTTTCATTTATTTTCTCAGGCCGTCTGCTGCTCCGACTCCGAGCACTGCTGCCCCACCGGATACTCCTGTGACCCCCAGGCCGGGGGCTGCAGGCTGAAGACGCAGACCTGGGACGCTTTGTTTGGGGACAGAAAGAGAGACTTTGTCCCTCGTGGACTTTAATCCCACTGGGTCGCACTGATCCTCCTCAGCCCTGAGTCCGTAACATCCATCTACGGCTCACGTTGTCCTCGGACAACGGGGGGCCTTTTTCCAACTTCCTGTTTTTTTTGTTTTGCTTTCCTTATTGTGTTTGTCAGCGATGGAAACGTATTTAGCGAGTGTGTGGATATGTGGTGAACGCCGTGCTTGTTCCCTGGCGAGCAGGATGACGACGCTCTGGTAGGAGGACGAGCCCCTCGTTCTCTAGAACGTAAGATGTTGCTCGGACAGTTTGCAGGAAATGTATCATGGAAATGTATCATCATGTGTAGAAGACAATGATACAAGAAAGAAAAGTAGAAGAAAGTTTAAGGTTGATATCTAAATCTAAATTTCTCACGTTGTCTAGAAACCCAGTGAAAAGACCAAAACCTACAAAGTCTCAGTGCGTCACCTACTTTCTGACGAACCGCTTAAGTTCTGGCTCGGCCACAGTCCTTCTCTTTATCCTCTCAACATACGAATGAATCTGATCTGAAATCTGTATATTAGAGAGAAAGAAAAGAGCAGCAGCTGAACATGAAACCGAAACTTAACTTTATTTGGTTTGTGTTACGTTGAGTTTTTGGTTGGTTTTTTTTTTTGTTGTTTTTTGTTTTTTTACTTTAAATGCAGATAAATTCTCTTAGAAACACTAATGTTTGATAGACCTTTAACCTCGTGTCCGGAGGACCTTAAAAGACAGTTTGCTGCCACTGCTGATGGGGTTTTTGTTGTTGTCAGAGACATGATGTGGAATTATGGAGAAAACGAGGCACAGACTGAGCTAAGTTCAAACTACATAAATGAAAGCTACGCTTGAATTTACAGGTCCTGTATATTTCAGATAATTTCCCGGAAACTTCCTCATAATATCCTAAAAATGTAGCTGTTAATCACAAAGATATTGTGATATTCGGTGTGATATCCGTCATAGGAGAAAGTGTTAGTTACTATAGTTATTAAGTTCCTGCTCCAAAAGAAAAACGAGCAGATTTATGTGAGAGGTGGTGAAAAGTAATTCACAAACATCAAGATGCACCAAAGTTTTCCGGAAAGTCTTAACGACAAGTATCTTGTTCTTATTTCTGCCACAAACGATTGGTTTTATTTCCCGGGTCCAATCTGTGGTAGAAATGCTTTTTAATCCCGGAACCGAGGAGTTTCCTCCTCAGCTGGAAACATGAGGAAGTAGTCCGGCCATCCGAAGCACAGAAGTCGGTTAAATGAACATTCACAGATCTACAACACGTGGCAGCTCAAAGTCATGAAGAACGGAAATGAATTTTAGTTCATCGCGACGTCATCATCCGTCTCTAGGAAAACCTGTTTTTCAGGAACCTACTACATTAGTTTTCTTTTTCTTTTAACATTTCCCTTTATAATAGGACCACATTGCTTTTCTTTGAAATATCCTTGTAATTAACAGCTAAATACCAGCTAATGGGATTTTTTTTTTAAATCAGGCATCCTTTCATGGGATCAGTTACAATGAGAAAAGTAAAGAACATCACCATTTATTCATCACAAACCCAACCCACTCTTTGTGTTTATTGGAGATGAGTATTTTCCCAGTGCTGTTCCATTTCTCTATTGAACAGAGAAACATGAATGTACTTTTCTGCCTTATTTTGGGCCAAGTTTGCTAAAAAATCAGTGCATCTTGTCTCATTTGATTGAACTTGCTTCTAATTTTTTTTTTTTTTTTTTTTTTATGTCACCACTTTTTGAGGAAACAGTATTTTTTTTGGAACAAGCACAAGTTTAATTTACATATGAGAACAATTTGATTTAGTCGTAAAACTGTGAATTTGATGTATGTTAATTTTATTTAATACTCTTTTTTTTCTGTAAAAAAAACAGCGAAATTCCAGGAGTTGTGAACTGGAGAAACGGTGCAAAACAGTTCAAAGGTCTGGTTTGGTTTTTGTTTTGTTTTTTGTCGTACACTTGGTAAAAGTAAAAAGAAAAATGACAGACCATAAAAATGTCCCGTGCCTTCTATGATTTCACAGAGAGAGAAGCCGGCCTGTCGGCATCCGATGTCCAGTTCCTACCCAGCGAAAATTCAGTCCATCACTGGGAAAAGAACAACCAGCCTTTTCTTTCTTTCGTGTGGTGGTGGGGTTTTTTTTTGACAGTTGAGGGTAGATTTCTCCAGACGCAGCCAAGAAATAAGAGCCAGGCTCATCTCAGTGTCCTGAAGAGACAAATTCGGGATGTGCTTCATCAGCAGAAAACAAAACCAACAACAGAAAAACCCCACAGACGCTGAGACAGTGCTGCAGTACCGTCGTCTGGTGTGGAGCTCTTTGACAGCTCGCAGGGGAAAATCCTGTTTAAATCCTTTTCTTCAACCTCACTTTTACAGTTTCAAGTCGATCATCGAACTTAAATCCCTCCAAGAAAAATATTATCTGACTCCCCAGCTGCCAAAAAAACAGACGAGAAGAGCTGATTAAAATATTAATAACCTAAATATGTGCGCCAAGACCAATAAGCTTAACGTGCATAGGTGTTTTTGTTTTTTTGTTTTCTTTTTTGCCCTGGATTTGACCTCTCAGGCTGCATATAATCTGTCATACAGTTTAGGTGGTTGTTGGAATGCCTGCAGACACTGATCAGGGCAAAGGAAGAACTGAATTTCCTTTTCATGTGTTTTGGATTAAAAAACGTTTTTTTATAAAATCTTTAAAACGGCACAAAATAGAAAAAAGAAAGAGAACCTGGTATTTGCATCTTTGTTTCCAGCTCAATGGCTCCTGATGCTGAAGTTTCCAAATACTAAATCCGCTGATATAAAACAAACATTTTTTAAAAACCCTGCTCTTAAAAATCTTGTGGAAGGATTTTACTGGTCATGAGATGACTGTAAATTCATCACATTTAACTTTTTATGAACATGACTGGACACATCTTGAAACATATTCTATAAACATGCTCCCAGTGTTGTCAGCGCCACTTTGAGATTCTTGTCCTGGTTTTTAAATATGTTCATTTTCCCCAAGTTGCATGTGTTTAGCCTTTTAAGAAAAAGAAAAAAATGCTTCTTTGAGGAGGGGTGAGGAGGGAGTGAGGAGGGATGAGGAGGGATGGGTGGGGTGAGGAGGGGTGAGGAGGGATGGGTGGGCTGAGGAGGGGTGAGGAGGGATGGGTGGGCTGAGGAGGGGTGAGGAGGGATGGGTGGGGTGAGGAGGATGGGTGGGCTGAGGAGGGGTGAGGAGGGGTGAGGAGGGATGGGTGGGGTGAGGAGGGGTGAGGAGGGATGGTGGGGTGAGGAGGGGTGAGGAGGGATGGGTGGGGTGAGGAGTGGTGAGGAGGGATGTGTGGGGTGAGGAGGGCTGAGGAGGGGTGAGGAGGGGTGAGGAGGGATGGGTGGGATGAGGAGGGGTGAGGAGGGATGGGTGGGCTGAGGAGGGGTGAGGAGGGATGTGTGGGGTGAGGAGGGATGGGTGGGGTGAGGAGGGGTGAGGAGGGGTGAAGAAGGTTGGGAGGGGTGGGTGGGGTGAGGAGGGGTGAAGAGGGGTTGGAGGGGTGGGTGGGGTGAGGAGGGGTGGGGGTGTCAAGGGGTTGAGACTGAAATAAACTTGAAAATATCAGTTTCTTGGATGTGATAATTAAATTTGGGCGAGGTCACGGCCCAAGTTTTGTCAGTCGACAGGACGTCGCAGTTGCGCCACACAGAGCTTCCTCTGCCCCCCCCCCCCCTCCCCCCCCGTCATCAGAAAGTTGTTATGACGACCTGAGTAAACACGACCCCGCTGGGTTGGGGGGTGGTTGCCCCACTTTCCCGGCGCCGTTGGCAGCGCTGCGGCGCCAGGACAGAGGAGCTTTATCCCACCGTTCGCCCTCTGCCGGTCGGAAACGCTCATGGACGCTCTGCTGAGAGCGAACACACACACACACACACACACGCACACAATGGGCCACATGTGGTCCCGGCTCCGAATGAGGTCAGGACACTCGTCTCCTGTGTGGCTCCATTGTTGAAGATTTACAAGGACAGTCGCTTATGTGAGAGGCCCCTCGGCTTCACGGTGCCTCTGTGAGCAGAGCCGGTTGTTTTCGCTCTGAATCCATCTGGGAAAAAGCTTTGTCCTCAAAATATTAATGTTACGAAAAGAAAGAATTACAGGAACTATTGACATCTGCTGTAAGAATGTACCAAATTATAATCTTGATGTATTTGTACTCGAGTATTTACATTTTATGCTCCTGTTTACATGTATTCAACTGCATCTATTTAACATCTATCACAACTACGATCAGCTTATATAACATGAAAACAACCTAACGGCTTATGACTTAATTAAAATTATCTCCAACTGATTATTAATTACAACTAACATTATGATTTTAATTAATTTTATCAACTAATTACAACTTTAAAGTACTGTTTATATTGCATAATATAATAAGTAATGACAACTTTTGGTACTTTTTGCTGGTAGTACTAATGTAAAATGATAAATGCACTAGATTTTTTTTTATATGTGGTGCTGGTGCTTTCACTTAAGTATAATATAATAATTCTTCCATCACTAACTAGTGTTCAACATTTTGGGAAATACACTTACTTGTGTTCTTGTTTATGAAAATCAATTCCACTCATATGTCTGTTGGATATAAATACAGCCTGGGACAGTTAGCTTAGCATTGCCCAAACCAAAGATAACCATCATACTAGCCACAGTTCACTAATTAATAGTTTGTCTCCTCTACTTTTTAAAATCAAAACACATTGAAAAATCTAAAAAAATTAGAATTTGTTCTTTGATGGGGTGTTTTTAATGGGGGGGGGGGCAGGTACTGGACCTTTTAACACAGAAATGCTAGCTGTTTCCCTCCTTTCCAGTCTTTACACTAAGCTAAGCTAAGCTAACTGGCTGCTGGCTGTATATGCGTATATTTATCATGAGAGTTGTGATAATCTCCTCATTCATGTCTCAAGCAAATAAGTCTATTTCCTGACATGTCAAACTATTTCTTTAAAAACGGTTAAAGGAAAAAAAAGGCTAACCTTGCATTAATTGTTTAGTTGTATCTTCATGTATGTTAAAATAAACTATATATCCAAAAGATGTATGGTTGAGTTTTAGTTTTTACATCAAAATGGCTTCTTTTTCTGTTAGAACATTGTATTTTTCATCAATCTTGAACTGGAGGCACTCGCTAGTTAACATCTTGTATCTTTAATCTGTACACAACTTTATAAAACTGGTGCCTTTCCTTGTTTCGTGGCTTTATGCTAAGCTATAGGTCCACGTTAAGCGCACAGACGTGAGTGTGTTATCAATCTTTTCGACGCACTCTTGGGAAAGAAAACGAATTATCAGTATTTCTGAAAAATGTCGAGCTGTCTCCACAAACGGAGAGAGAATAAGACACCGAGGAGAAGAGGAGTCGGGTTTTATTCTTTATTTATACCGTTTTTAAGCTCTTAAACATCCTCATCGCGTTCCTCATGTTTTCCGATTGAACTAATTTATCAATATCTGTTACAGCTAACGAGCCCCGGAGGAGGCTCCGCGACCCGCTGAGGCTTTTCAGTTCTATGTATAGCGGAGTTGCCCCGCCAACAGCGGGGAGGACAGAGGTGACAAAAACCCGTTGACGTGAGGGTAAACTCTCTGCCCGGCTCCGCCATTGGTCGGTGGCTGATCCCATTCAGATGTTGCCAGGGCAGAGGGACCCTCCGCCCGGATCGCGCCCACGCACGGCGCTCCGCACACTCCCTCCTCCGGTATTTTGCTAATTCCCCCGGGAATGCCGAAATTCCAGCCGCGCATTTGGGACAGCACATGTGCTGGCGGAGCGGAAGTGGCAGTGATGGACCGGTGTCAGTCAGCCGGGTTAAAAACAGCGGCGGCGTTGGCGGACGGAGGCCGGTGCGCTGCCAGCCTGCGTTTCCAGTATTTTTAGACTCTTGGGACAAATACTTGCAATATTCACCCATTGAGTGTTGGAGGTTTTCACTGGTTAAAACATGCAAACCTGCGAGTGAACACTTCATGTATCTGTGTCTAAATTCAACCCAAAAATCTAAAAATAAAACATGATCATTTTTGCTTGATAGTTAAAAAAATTCTTTTAGTCTGATCCTTTACTTATAAAGATAAAAGTAAACTGAATTTTACTTGATTTTAGTTTATGTTTCATATTCTTTAATGTATCATTGTCAATGTACCGGCACTAACCCACTCAATGTATTGATGATACTTACTACTTAACATTTATATCATAATTGAGTGTATTTACTTTGGTGTCGTGTGTTTTACATACTTAAAACATGGGTAACAACAGGTTCATTCAAAGTTTATTTTCAGCACATATGAATAAGAACAAAGCGTATTTGAAAGTGCTTGTTTCCAATTTAATTGTCTGTGTTTAGCACTCGAGTATAACTTAGCCTTTATTTTACATTTTAATTACATTAACTACATTATACAATATGAGCCAAAACATGTGTCTGTGGAATTTTCACATCTGCATTGGAGTTTAACATGTGATCAACATATGAAATGTGAAGAACTCGTGTTTTTTCTCTTTTTTTCTTGCACAGTTGCTGCCGTAACTAAAGTTCTGTTGATGAGACATGTGTGAATGTAATTTGTGTTGGGTCAGATTGTGTTTAACTTATGTGCGACAAAGTGCTTTTAAAACACTTGGTAACATCTTTATGTCGCACATTCCGCTTTCTCCGCGCTCCTAAACACTCCACCTTCAGTTTGTTTTGACTGCGCCAGGTCTTTAGCCCAGAAACCGCGGCGCGACGGTGTAAATTAAAATATGTTGCTAATGCATCTGAAAATGTCATTCGAGTTAATCAAAAGTATATTTCAG
Source organism: Istiophorus platypterus (assembly GCA_016859345.1). Lineage (NCBI taxonomy): Eukaryota > Metazoa > Chordata > Actinopteri > Istiophoriformes > Istiophoridae > Istiophorus > Istiophorus platypterus. Next base: position 18,371,218 of record CM029119.1, read on the forward strand.
TTATGTCTAAATAAGGTACAGGAAAGTTTATTTAGATGCACTTGTACATGTTTCTCAAACATTGTGCATCAGTATTAAAGTTCAAATAATGTCATTTCTAATAATATGTCGGTTACATTTTGCTGTGATAGTTTAAGTTCATTTTACAGGCGATATTTCTGTACTTTTATTTTGTAATGCAAAGCTTTTACCTGTAATGGGGCATGTTTACACAAATATATTAGGGCTCTTACTTAAGTAAAACCTTGGACCAAAGTTACCGTGTAACTTCATGTCTCGGTTCAGTGCAGTGAAGATGCTGTTGTGTGTTGTTTGTTTGTTTGTCTGTTTGTTTGTTTGTTTGTTTGTCTGTTTAAAGAGAGCGACAGACAGGAACCAAGTGTCACCGAGGGCGTCTGCGGTTTCCATCCGGAGTCTTCGGAGGCTGGTATCTGTGCGTGGGTGGGCGCCGGTGGGTGGAGGCTGGGTGGGCTGGGTGTTGGGGGGGTGGTGTGTGTGTGTGTGGGGGGGTCGACAGAGGTGTAAGAGCTCATAACTCACACACTCACACATGGTCGGCCAATCAGCAGAGCCTGCGGGGGCAGAAAAGCCGGTAGGTCACACTTGGACACTAATATCCACATGACACGGGACAAAACAGATGGTAAAGACTCAGGAACAGACACTTTTGCCTCCTGGGTGTTTTTGTTTGTTTTAGTTTTTTGGTTTTGTCATGTTTTTTTTGTCTTTTCCTGAACAGGACCGGTGGATTTTCCCCTGAACCCTGAGACAGGACCGGACCGCCGGTCGTCCCCGTGAGGTAACGTCCTCCATCTGGCCTCGCGCGGAGGTTTTTCCCTCCAGGTGCGGCCGCAGCCTCGAACCCAAGCCGCTGGGCTGACTTCCTTTAACAGGACTAACCCTGGGGGGGTTTGGGGGGGGTTGCTTTGTTTTTTGTTTTTTGTTTTTTGTTTTTTTCGGAAGCAAGTGGCGTGGCTGGAAGGAGGCGTAGTTACCGGGGCAGCATGGGAAGAGTGGTCCTGGGGGGTTTGAGGGGGGGGTCGTAGATGATGCATGTCCCGGAGGATGGAAGATTGATTGTCCTCCCCTGTCCGTCGGCAGGTTTAAGCTACTGTTGGTTCGTTTCTTTGGGAACATCCAGAAGTCAAGTGTGGGTCTTTCTTTAACTTTAACAACGGCTCTGAAAACTTTAAAATCGTAGAGTAGAACCAGTTTGCTGTGTTGTTACCTTGCGATATCCAATAAAAACGCCCCCCGGACGGCCGCCCGCTCCCTCGACCCCTCGCCGGGGGCCCGTGGCAAAACCTCCGGGGAAGGAGCGCTTTCGTTTACGATTGGGAAGTGTCGTGTTTTGATCCCCTGGCGTTCGCCGTCAACATGGCGAAGGGGCCGAGGAAGAGGGACTCGGACAGCTGGCCGGCCCCAGTGGAAAGCATGCCCCCCCCCCCATCCTCCGCGTGCCAAATCTCTGCGCGCTATTTATATTCACCTTGACAGGCCTGCTACTGGTGTCCGTTCATTCACACCCTGGGCCGCCGCGGATTCAGTCGCTCGCCAATTTAAAAAAAAAAAAAAAATAGCTGTTTCTCCTGGGGGGGATTAAGAGTCTACAGGTAATTAATTGAGGGAAAAAGTTAACTCAGCAGAAAACCCCAGAGATTAAAGGATAACGTGACCCGAGCTGAGGACGCGCTCGTCGCCGACCTCCGGCGGTTTAACCTGTTATCGGTACCTTTAAAACATCGTCAAATCTACTGACATTTATTTCTTCTCCATCTCATCCTCCAGTTCCCACAAAGTACATGCACACGTACGCCGACGGAGAAATGGCCATTCCCAGGATGCTCAACTCCAACACGCCATTCAGCGTCGTGACCGGAGGATCCGAGCTCTCGTTCCCCGGCAAAGAGGACAGCGGCCAGGGCTGCGAGGAGGAAAAGGACCGGCTGGTCCAGGCCATCGCCCCCCACCTGAGCCGGGTCATGGAGCGCGGCACCGCCAAGCACGTGGTCACCGAGGGGCCCGAGGAGAATCCCTGCGTCTCCATAGTCGCACAGGCTGAGAGTAAGACCGGGGGTCCACGCAGATCGACGAGTAGAGCTTTGATGTTGCCCCCCCTTGGCGGCTGGGGGTCCTCTACCTGTGTAGCTACTCTAACAGGTCAAACTTGGTTGGATTTCCCATGGAAGTGTATACAATGAATACATGTGATGGTTTCTTTTAAATCCACTTCATGGCACATCAAAATCTGGGTAAAATATTTCTCCACTTTCAGAAGATTTTTAGATTTTCACTTCAACTTAAAAAAATTGTAGTATAGATTAAAAAAAAATGATGAAGTCCAACCGAAACCAGCGAAATAAACTCAAAAACAAACGGGGCCAAGCAAAAAACTGAGCTTTTTTTCTAAGTTCCTAAAAAAAGTTTATAAAGTTGAGATAAAACTTTTTGTTGAGCTTTGGAAACATGTAGCAGACAATGTGTCAGTAACGAAAACACAAAGATTTTACTTTTAGAAAATAGTAAGTGATTGAAAAATTGAACAAAATTGTTTTTTTTAGGAAAGATAAAATTTCCTTGGATGAATAAAAGCTCAAATGTCCAATTAACCGATGCTACCAACTGAAAAATGGGAGTAATTTGACAGTTGTACCATTATGTCAACTCTTAATAGCTTCAAATTTTCCCAAAAGTACGACTGAAATTGAAGCAACAATTTTCTGGTCATAAATATTGTTGTTTGAACAGGATATGAATGTTTTTTTTTTCTTTTGAACAAAAGAAATAAACCAAGAACCTAATTAAAGCAATTATAAAGTATCGACATCCAACATCACATCCTCAGTCTCCTGTCAGAAACACTGTTTTTGATTTAATGTATTAATTCATGTTTTTGGAAACGTGTTAATACAATATGAATATTTATCTTCCACAACACTCAGTAGTTGAACTGTGAATTTGTAAATACTTCTACTTCTACATGTTCTCAATGCTAATGTTTGTCTGTCCCAGGAGAAGACTTCCAGGAGTTCAGTCCTACCAGCACACAGTGTCTCTACTCACGACCCCAGCCGCTCACCAAGCTCAGGTAACGCACCTACGACGCACAATCAGCATTGGATCCACGTACGATCGGCATATGATCCGTGTACGATTCGTGCACGATCCGCGTACGATCCGCGTACGATCCGCGTACGATCCACGTACGATCCGCGTACGATCGCCGACGCCCGTAGGCCTCACACTAGACCCAGCACAGAGGCGAAAGCACAGAGACACCTCAAAGCTGACGGATGAATATTCCACTCAAAGACTACAGGCATTAATCTGCTGCTGCTGCTAACGACCTTCACTCTTCTGGGAAAACCCAGCGTTTGGAGTCTGGCAGCAGGGATTTGCTCCTATTTACACTGTATCAGGCTGCATTACTTTTAGCTGGATGTACCTAATAAACTGGCAGCTGGGGGTATATTCCTCCGCACTCCACCCTGAATCTAACCCAGGGGGGATGGAGCCTCCAGAGATCATCGAAATTTCAATTACATACTGGACATGTCCTCTCGTTTGTAGGTGTCTCGACTCTGCGCTGACCAGCGACACAGAAGACGAAGATGTGGACGTGGCTGCCGCGAAAGTCCCGAACCACCACCGGCAGAGGAAGCAGCGCAGGAAAACCAGGATGCGCCGGAGCCAGGACGCGTGGGACGAACCCCCCATCATCCGCGGCCTGTGGGTGCAGGAGATCGACTGGCTGAAATCGGCGGACACGGCAGCGCCGTCGTTGGCCGGGATCGTCCCGCCCCCCCCGCAGTTCACCGACCCGGTCTCGGGCCCCCCACGCTCCGACACATGTGACGAAGGCTGCTGTTGCGCCGACATGCACCGCGGCGGTGGCCGGCTGGAGGAAGCGGTACCATCAGGGGACCGACGGGGCTCAACAGAAATGTCCGACACATCCAGCACCGACGACAGGGGAGACTCGGACTCCGACGGCGGCCCGGACCAGGACTCCGGATCCATCTGCACCCACGAGAGTGACTCAGACTCATCCTGCTGGGCGGAGGACGACACACAGGGACCGGACGAGCTTGTGGCAGAGGCCGGCGGGTCCGGCTCGACCTTTGACCTGATGCGCGTGTCCGGCTTTAACTCCCACCGTGCCGAGTGGGATTCGGGCTCCGCGGGTCACGTTCAAGGCCCGCTGGGATCCTCAGAGCCCACCCTGACCCAGAAACCATCCCAGTTTGCCTTCGGTTCTGAAGACCCGAGCGATGGAGACGCAGTTTTGGATGAACTGAGAGGGAGAGTGACACGGATGCCGAAGCTGCTGGTTTCACGTTTCTTCAGAGATTTGATCAAACAGTCTTTAACTGACCGGAAGCACAAAAAACCGGTCAACGAAGGACTCATATTTCATCATGTAAGACACTTAATTTTTCCTTTGACATCTGGCAATAAACACCTGCCTTGACATCACTGTTTGGTTTGTGGCCAAAGGGCAACAGACCCCCTGATTTTGTGCCCCCCCCCCAGCCTTTTTCTCACCTACGCCTCCATCGCGTTTCCTTGTGTCCCGTAGCAACTGCAGCCCAGCGGCTCTCGGTACCGGGAGGGAGAGGAGTACCACATCGCTCACCACATCCAGAACGGCTCTTACGGCGACGTGTTCTGCGTTCGGGACGGAAGGACCGGATTCGAATGCGCCGCCAAGAGGGTAAGCCAGCGAGAGAGCGAGTCGTTGGGTAAAAACCCGCAGACGCGCACCACCCCGGCGCTTTCGGGAACAATGTCCTCCAGCTCTTTGACACCAAAATGATGATTAAGCTAAAAGCTGTGGTTGTCCACCGGTCTCAGATTCCACTGAGTCGTTTCAGCAGCGAGGAGGTGAGCACCTGGAGCGCTCTGAACTCCCCCCGGGTGGTGGAGCTGTTCGGGGCTGTGAGGGAGGGGCTGAACGTCGTGCTCTTCATGGACCTGAAGCCAGGTACACGTTCATCAGGATGAAAATTAAATGAACAAATCAACCCAGAGCCTTTTCCCCAATGAGTATGTGATGCTTTTGGCCAATGAGATACAAAAATGTGTATGTAAACTTAAGAGCTTGACTGGTGGACTGTCCCCAGCTTGCTTGGCCCAGCTCCTGAAAGAGATGAGCTGCCTGCCCGAGGATCTGGCCCTGCACTACCTGCATCAGACACTGGGGGCGCTGGAACACCTGCACCAGAGGAAGGTCCTACACCTGGACGTCAAGGGTACGTTTGTGCTCGGGTTTTAGACGCGTTGACGCGCCAGCAGGTCTGAGTTTACATCCGTTTGCCAGTGGTGGACGGCGGGAATTAAAGATTGTTAGTCCTTACTGCTACAGGAATTTTTTAGATGAGGAAAATGACACCTGCATTGGCTAAATTATGTGTTGATGTAATAGGGGAAAGATAAATATATATAATTATTTCTTGTTGGTTTAATCTGGCATAGTTTTTAATCTTTCATTGAATTGTTAAATTTACTTACTATATACTTATTTTTCATTAAAATTTTTCTCTTTTGGCCAAAGATTGTTTGTAATATTGGCACTTTATTCTTTATTCATCTTTGCATGAAAGCTGCAAAAAAAAGGAAGCTATTACCATAATTATTATAACTAAATAAATTTGTCCAAGTCTTGTTTTTAAAGCTGCACTATTCAGTATTTTTATATAGTAACAGCGGATAAAATGACTGAAAAGTGTCATGTCGGTCAGTGAAGCTGCTCCAGAGAATCAACACCGAACTCCACAGTTCCCCTCAGCTCTTTGTGGCGTTTATGCCTCTTTCAGCTCGTTTTGGTTTCACATCCTGCAGCGTCAATGTCCTGATTCACTCCCCCTGCTCCCAGGGTGAATGTTGGATTTACCTTCGTTGTCAGAAAACATCTCACTGGTCAAAGTTGCTCTGTGTCTTGCCGGATGTGTGAAAAGGCAACTGTTTGCTTCATGATGTTGATTTGTCAGATGTTATATTAACACCTTTTTTCCCTGCTGCCCCCCAGTGGCCAACTTAAAAAAAACAAACAGTTTGTAGGTGCTTGTACTTGAATATTTACCTTTTTTCATGCTTTCTCCATTAAATTTCAGTGCAACACCTTTTTGCTTTTTACTCCACTACATTTATCTAATAGTTAATGGTTTATTTTAGAGATTAAGATTTTTCACACAAAATAAAATAATAAGCTTGTAGAATATGACGCCTTGTCATAGATTAAACTCCCCAACAGGAGATCTATATTCAGTTCAGCCAACTAGAGCAGTAAAATACTACTTAACAGATTATAAAGCAGTTAAAATTATCTCCACGATTTATTTAATTTTTTTTCGATTTACTTTTAATGTAGTATCTCTATTTTGTGTTATTGCTACTTTTTCCACTACTTGTTGACATTGACCCACCCATTATATTTACATACAGTTAATACTGTCACTTTGTCACACACTTTTTGCGCAGTCTTTTATTTTCCATATTGAGTTACTGGTTTTCTGGTATTTATGTCATATTGCCTCCATAGGCCTGCATCTAGTCTACATTTTGATCCAACCTAGAGTTTGTTGTGAGACCCCCACAGCGCCCTGTCATAGATTTCATACTATCAGCAGCATGTGGGGGGGTAAAGCCTCTAGCTAGTGGTCCCACCGTCAGCCAGCATCCCCGGTGACGGTACCTAATCCCGAGCCGACACCTCGCCCCTAAACCCTCAGTAATCCCCAGTTGAGAGGATTGAGCGGGAGGGGGCTCGCTCAAATTAGGCCCCCGCCACCGTGCTTTTAGCTCGCCACGAGCGGGTTCCCTCCGCCCGCAACCACCACGTTGAGCAGTCTCATCGCATCAGGTCTGCATGAAAATGTGAGCAGGTGCCTTTTCTTGAGGGGGGGTTACCTCGCGTTACCACAGGACGGCGGATCGGCAGAGCCCCCGAGGCCGTCGTCCCCCATGCGCATCCATCACCCTGACAGCCCCTGACAGCCTCCCGGTTCCTCGGTCAACTGTTCCGTAATGAGCCCCAAATGAAAACAGGCCGTCTCTCTAAATCCTGTCTGTTGATTTTATTCCAGTTGACAATGTGCTGCTGTCTGCGGACTGCAGAGACACATTCCTCTGCGACTTTGGTCTCTCAGAGACTTTGGACGACGGCGGGCGGAGCGGCGAGGCCTTCAGGGGTGAGTGGATTCTGACGAGTCAGCAATGGCTCGGTAGATATCGATCACGCGGTTGGATTTGATGGATTTTTGAGAAACGTGACACTCATGCACATGAGGAGAGAATCTCCTTAAAACACATTTAGTTCTGACGCTGGAGGAGCCTGGGAAAGTGGAGGGAGGCACTTCCTAGTCCGCCTGAATGAAATGCTGCCAAATGCTATGCGTGGATGAGGTCGACCCATCGGAGACTCAGATGTCCCGACTTTAGTCCAATGTTCGGGTCAGTGGCAACTATGTGTGCCTCTAGGTGCCGGGTACAGAAGTAGGTCAGGGCAAAAGGTGCATGATCAAATGCAAGCAGAGAAGAAGCCCACAAGTAGTTCAGAGGTCAAAGACGGACGAGAGAAATTTGACCATCTTGTTGTTTGTTGATGCAGGAGCCGCCTTCCCGGGCACGGAGACCCACATGGCGCCCGAAGTGGCCCGGGGGGACCGGCTCTGCGCCAAGGCGGACGTGTGGAGCAGCTGTTGCATGCTACTGCACATGCTCAACGGCTACCACCCGTGGATACGTTACTACTCCCAACCGCTCTGCCTCCAGGTACGAAACTTTATCCCAAAAGGGACGTTTATCTGCCGTCGAAACCACAACGATATTGGGTTGTTGTTTCTTTTTCCGCATCACTTCTCTCGTCGTCCATTCGCCAGATTGTCAACGAGCCCCCGCCGCTGTGGGAGGTGCCGTCCAACTGCAACAACTTCACTGCCAAAGTGTTCAGGGCCGGGCTCCGGAAGGACCCGGACAGGCGGGTGTCGGCGAAGGAGCTGAGGAGGAAAACCACCAAGGCCCTCAGAGCAGGTCCGTGCTCTACCTATCCACTGCTAGAAAGAAACTAACTGCATCCAAGTACTGTAATTGGGTAGAATTTTAAGGTATTTGCAGTTTACTTGAGACTTTTAACACGACTACTACATTCATTTGATGCCTACAGTCAATTAACAAAAAAAAACACATAATAAGCTCATTACAACATAAAACATCTGGTCTCAGGTACCTTCCGACTATTTATATACAGTTTTCTGTCTTCTAAAACAAAAAAAAGCATCTTATCATCACACCTGAGAAGCTGGATTTATCAAATGTCTGATATTTCTGCTTAAAAAGTAACAAAAATGATTATTCAAATATCAAATAGTGGTCGTATAATTTTCCTCTGCAGTCGGAGGTCTGAGACCCTGGTCTGTCCAAGCCGCCCGTGAGACTCTGCATCGTGGCAGGACCCAGGCCGAAGACGCCCCCCGCTCCTTGTCCCCCGGGATCGCCCCAGATGAACTGTCGGCCCCCGCCATGCACTGGGTGAGCCCCTGGAGGACCACGGCGGTGGACGAGGACGGCAGCGACTGGGACGTCAGGGGCTCAGGCCGACTCCTCGTAGCGGAGGCGGATTCCCTAAGCGGGGAGTGGGACTCTCCGCCCAAGTCCCTGCGGGATGACTACGCCGGAAAAGACTGGGAAACCGAGTCCTTCTCGGACGTGGACATGTATGTCGGAGAGGAGGAACTTGTTCGGGAGAAGTGGCCGAAAACTGACGGGGACTACGAGGGGGACTGGGAAGAGGAGGAGGAGGAGGAGGAGTGGGAATCCTCCGAGTCCACAGACTACCTCCGTGCCCTCAGGGGCCTCTTCCCTTTGCTCCAAAAGGGCCAGCAGACCAACGAGAGCCCCTGGGGGTCGGAGGTGGAGCTGGAGCTCCTCAGGGACGGTGAGTCAGAGGCACCATCCGTCACGAGGACGCCTCGGCCTGGACAGAGTCCAAGGTCATTATCTGATCTAACTCGCTGCGACTGGACTTTATCGGGATAATGCAGTGATGAAGTGTGGCTGAGTGAACTCTGATTGGATTAGAGCTCGCTGAGCGTTTCCTCTCTTTAGAGGATAAGTCTGGATAATTTTTTTTCAGGCCTGTCACATGTGCATTGGCATTGCTCAGCGGTTTAGCAGTTGTTCTTGTTCCTCCATACCTGCTGCAGAGTTCCCACTTCCCTGCTCAACCCAGACTCTGTCACTGTTCCACTATTTTACAGCTTCGAAAATAAGGAAATGCTGTTAAATAACATATTGTCTATGTCAGGTTTCAAATGTGTTGAAACTCAGTGTGTCAGTGAAATAACATCCTTTTTTCCACGATAATATCCGATCTTGCAGAGCAACATCCACTTTCAGTGCCTGCTGCAGTTCATCAGACTTGTTATGGTTCTGTTTAGGTTCTAGCAGATCTTGGCAAAGCTCAGGGAAAGATCTAGACCCTGTTTCCTTCTTTTGTATCAGCTCTCACTTGGGTCACAGCGATAGCCATCGGTTTCTGGGAGGGATAATTAACTGGTGATGACTGAAAAGAGATAAATTGAAAAGTCCTGTTTTTGTTCTCCAGTGTTACAGACATTTTCGAAATGCGTAGCATGAAATCCCCTCTATTTCTAATTTGCTGAGTCCTGGTGGATTTGTGAATTTTTTTAAAACCAGAAATATGTTGTTTTCTCCCACCAGATGTAGTTATAGGCACCAAGATCCAGACCCCCTCCCCCGAACCTCGAGACGACCCCCCGTCCTGTTTCAGCTGCTCAGATGCATCGCAGACTGATGCCTCAGAGAAAGTGTGTAAATAAATGACAGTAATGTCCAGGGATCCAGACACAAATATGTCCGTGTGTTCCTGCATTTAAAAAAAAAGTAATTCTCCGTCCTCCTCTTCCTCTTCCTCTGTTTAAGGACTCCGACCACTCATCCGATGACCTGAGCTCCGGGGTCTTCTCCTCCTGCAACAGTCAGGCCGACGGCCACCTGGGGTGGTCGGCCTCGGCACATCAGCCCTGGCCGTGCTGCTTCGAAGGTAAGATGGCGGGAATTACAAGGTTGGGGGGGGTTCTGAGTTACTTCCTGGTTTTCCTCGGCCGGCGTCGTCACATCTAACGCTGTGACGCCCACAGGTGTTGACATCTGGATAGAGAACGTCCAGGGCGAGTGTCTGAGGATCCGTGAGCGTCGGCAGATCGAGGTCGGACACGTCGCTGTGGGGATCAGCGATCAGGTAAAAGACCTCGGGTCCGAATAGCAGACGGGTTAAGAACATGTGGATCCTTGTGCATCTTGAATAATCTTAATCTCATCTCAAAAAAGTCTTTGAAGGTTTAGAAGAGTCTTAAACTTGAGTCTTAAGTATGTTCTCTCGCTGATTCCAGTACAACGATTCTCTGTATGTGACTAGGGGCAGTCAGCAGATATTAAATGCGTCTGAATCTAAAGGGTGGGGGTGGTTGCGATGGTGCACTGTGTCTTTTCAGTTTCGGTCACAACCGCCAGCAGGTCTGTGGTGAACACCGTCACCACTGCCGCTTCAGAAACAAGGAAATCTCGTCAGCTCAGGGTGGATGGGCGGCGATTTTAGCAGAGACTGACATGAACTTAAAAGAATGAGTCAGACTTTATTGGTTAATTCAATGAGATCTTTATGCAGATTGTTCAGGAACGAGTCAGATCAATTCAATTACTTATATTATAGGGACTTATTACTCGTACTGCTGGAAAGTATTTTTAAAAAAAGTCTCTTTAATAAGCTTTCTTTTTTAAGACCATAACATCCAGACCGGTTTTTCCATCATACTTTCATCTTTTGGCCAATGGGTGAAACAGCTGTTGAATAACATTCAACTTGGTGAACCTGCAGAAACCCCCATTCACTCTCTGCTAAGTATAGGATGTCAAAAGTCAAACGATGATTTACTGTGTGCTGACGTTTTAGAGGCTAAGAATCCACAGAACCTGGACCCAGTACCGAGGTGGCGTCTACGGTGACATCACTTTCCGTCCGGCCGCTGTGACTCAGCACGATCTCTCATGGCGCATTTCCTTTGACTTTGTGTTTTTAACTCATTCAAACCACAAAATAACTAGTTAATAAGTAACGAAAACCTTGGGTCACATGAAAACTTTCCAGCGTGACGACGTCGTTAGTCACCGCAGACGTTTCCCGCCCTCGGATGTCACACCCAGTGTCATCCCTCTGACCTTTTTCTCGGCGCTCGACTGATCTCGGTCCTGTCGAGCCGGTTTAAACTAAGAATGTCGCCTGTGGTTCAGATCTCGGGGAAGGCCTTCACCCTGGAGACCCTGGACAGGAAGTCGGTGCCCTTCGACCTGGAAATCAGAGAGTCCTGCGTGTGGCTGCGCTGCGTCCCCGCCCCGGACACCTGTCGGCGCTGGAGGTGGCGGGTCCGGGACGGCAAGCTGGAACTTCCCCAGTGAAACAGACTGTCTTTTTAGGGTTCTTTTTTTTTTTTATCATTATCATTGTTTGCACTAACTGTGTTTGTCCTTGAATTGTGCGGACTGAAAAAAAAAAACAAACCAGAAACATGTGTTGGAAAAATGCTGCTTTGGGAAAAATGTGAGATTAGTGAATTTTATCCTTAGGTATTTTAGTAAGTTATTTTAGAGACGGATTCCTCAGGAACGGTTCGAGCATGTACATGCACACATGCACACACGCGCCCACACAGACACACAGACACACACAGACACACACACACACACACACACACGCACACACACACACACACACGCACACACACCAAAGGAATCTGACTTCGGTTTCTAGCAGATCTGAATATAATTACACACAGTTTCAGGGATGATTGTAGAGAAAATACATGTAGATACACAGGTTAAAAACCAGTGAAACGAAGCTGAACGAGGGCGGGGGGACACATGACTTTTACAGGTACCGCCTTCTAATACCACACCATCTGTAGAAAGGTCTAAAAGCTGTAATTAATTGTTTTATTCACGTTAGTAAATCATTTACTAATGCTTTATTAACAAGAAAAACCTTTCAGTGTCAAGGTTGTGGGAAAAAAACAAGTCTCCTCCGGAGCAACACTTCTCTTTATGTCTCCATTGGACTGTTTCACCTCTTATCTGCCGGAAAGGAGCTGCAGGACACCTGGACCAAAGCCCAATCATAAACTGACTCCTAACATTTACAGCTGCGGACCTTGATGGATTATCGCTAGAGCCCCTTTTTTATTATTTAGTATCATTTATAATTTGCAGGAGAGCGACAAACTTTTGCATCAGTCTTCTAGGGGGTGAGGGGTCAAACAGTCCGTTTGAGACGCCTCACATTATGTTAGGCATAAATAAAGTCGTTAATTATAGCTTGTAAACCCTTTTACAGATGGCTCCTTGACAGAAAGCTGTTATGTACGTACTGAAATAGATCCATATAGAAATATATATAAAATAGCTATTGTGAAAATTACAATGTATAGTGTAGAGAAGCATAGAAATAGTGCAAGAGTATATAAAAGTGCCAGAAATGCTGGAAAAAATATGGAACGGCTGATTAATGGATGTCTATATGCAGAGCTCTATTGTTAAGAGGACTTTCCTGTGTCCGTTGCTAAGTTTGTTTGTTTGTTTGTTTGTGACCTTTCCTCGTGTGCGAGAGGTAAAACCAATCCGGCTATCAGGTCCGGACAGTGTCTCTTTGGTTCCTCCGGAGACGAGTTTGTCGGGTCACCGAACGACCTTCGCCGGGCCAAGTGAAACCCGGAGACTTTCATACTTGAACCTCACCGACATTTTATATCTTAATAAAGAAAAATCACCTTCAAGGCGAAGGCGCTGTTTCTCTGCTGCTGCCTCTTGATTGTTCTTTCATTGCTAGCCTCCTTCACGCCCCCTATAGGAGGACGGCGGTGGACTGTAGGGGCAGCGAGGGGGGCACGTTTGAGGCCGACCAGTTTATCATCACACACACACACACACATATTACAAAAGCCTGCTGTGCTACCATAGGCTAAACTCACAGACCTACAGCGTACTGTAAACATTTACAGCACTAATAAAGACACCTGACCTTGCCCTTTCGAAAAAACATTTCTGTGACTGTTTTGCACGTGAAACTGTTTTTTTACACACTCACTGGTTTTTTCATAAATCTTACACAAGAAACGATGGTCGCGGCTTTAATTCACAGATCTGTAATAGGTCATTTGGCGATTGGCTGGTTCACTTCCAGTCATTCCCAAAACAGGCCTGGAGACTTTGCTTCAGGGGATAATAGATGAGCTGAACCCTGAAAAAAGCATGAAATGTGTCTGCAAGCAAACCAACAATTCAGCATAAATGAAGGATAACGCTTCCTATAATAACTGACTGGTGAGGAAATATTCACTGGGGTTTAAATTTACCAATTTGTTTCGTGGAAATTCATCAGAAAGCCCATGACAAACTCAGCACAGCTAAGGGAAGTAATTTAAATAACAGTCTCAGACCTGCACCTGTTCCCCCCTCGCCAGCGCTCAACTCTCTCCAGGAAACACTAAAGAAATTTCAAGGAAATTCTGGACCCCTGAAATAAAGCTAAAGACCACAACTGTTTTACTCCAGAGGTGAAATTATGATGATTTTTTTTGGGGGGTGGGGGATAACTCACACCTAAAATGGCTCGGCGGTGGGCTGCAGCTGACCTGGAGGACGCCGGTCCCGAGTTAATAAAGCGGAAAAAATGAAAATTAAATCTAAAAAGAAATTTAAACTCATTACCTCAAGATTTCTTCTTCTGGCTCAGGCCCTGTGGCTCATTCGAAGTTAATGTTTAAGCAACACGGAGGCTCGGTCATGCGTCTCCTCCTATAGCAAATATTTAAACGTGGCCCACTGGCTTCTGGCAGGCAGCGGATCCATGTACTCGCATCCGTTCACCCGTCGACGCTGGTGTTTCTCTAATTTCATAAAACGGCACAAACAAAATGCTGCAAACCACCTTGTGCGGAGGGAGACGTGGCTCCTGCAGGTGTCCGGCGCGTCAACACCGAGGAAGGCGTCCTCGTGCAGCTTCCCCCCAGACCCCGTCCCTGCGCCGCAACCGGTTAGGCCTGCTGCTGCAGCTGCGGGCGCTGGGCCTGGCGCGGGCACTGGGGGCTCGACAGGGGGGGGCGGACGGTTTACAGGGGGGCAAGCGGGGGGGGGCGGCGGCGGCGGGCGCCCGGGGGGGGGGGGGCCGGGGGGGGGTTACGGGGGGGCAAGTTGTTTTACAGTAAACTGGGATTAAACTGGGGAAACAATGGTGGGTGGGAGGCGGGAAGAAGGGGGAGGGGAGGGGGGGCGGGAAACAGAGGAGGGGAGGAAGAGGACACCACACCTCGGCGCCTTATGGCCCTTGGTGGTGGCCTCACCTCCCCCCCCTGTGGTGTCGTCGCGTCCCTTGTCTTTTCCGCCCCCCCCCCGCCCCTTTTTTGCCCCTTTTTCGTTTTTTGCGTGTTTTTGTGTGGACTTCTTGCTTTTTTACCCTCGCTCTGAGACCCTCCCCCAACCAACCCGACACCCCCCTCCCACAGCGACGGGTCCCTCCCCCCCCTCGGTCAACCCGCCGCGGCGGTCGGTGTCAACCGACCGCGGCGGTCGGTGCCGGACCGCGTCCGGACCGAGTCCGGGCCGCGTCGGCTCCTCGCGGCGCCGGAGTCCGGAACTTGAATAAACTCGCGTTCGCTTCACTTCCTCGACATTTTGTGCGCCGTGCGCACGGGAGCGGCGGCCGCCCTGATTGGCCGGCGCCGGGCGGGAGGCGGGACCCGGGCGGCGCCGCTCGCTCGCTGATTGGAGCAGGTTGATAGTGGGAAGCTTCCGTGCGCCGGCGTCCCCCAGGTTGCGCAAGACGCCATTTTGGTCAGACAGTGAAAGATAACGGAAAGATCGAGAAGCTGCTTTTCTAAAGGTAAACGTCCGCAAAATGTCCCCGTTTCTGGTGCCGGGACGCGGGCTACCGGCTACCGGCGGCCGAGGGCGGCTCCGCGCCGACGGCCCGTTTTAGCCAGCGTTTGACATGACGTCACGGTGCTCTCGCTTTACTGTGACGCGGCAGTTAGCTAACGGCTGCTTCGCTAGCCCGCACGCTAACGTAGTTCCTGCTGGATCGAAGAGCGACCGTGAAGGCGGCGGGTTTTAATCCGACGGACTCTCTTTCGTTACGTGTCGACGTTATTTGGTTTAAGATTTGTCGACGTGTCCCGTGAACGGCGAAATTCCTCGGACCGGCCGCGAACGGTGTCGCCCGATATTTAGCAGCAGGCTAACAGAAGCTAGCAGGCTAAGTGGCCGACGCATCCGCCCTTAGAGAGACCGACGGTAATGAGCCTCGAGTCGTAGTAACCGGCGACAGCTACCCGACACCGACCGCTTCCTCATTTAAGATAATCGACGGTTAAACGAACCCAGACACTCATTATCTCGACATTTGAACGTAAATTCAAACTTAAGTTGGATTTTCGGCCTTATGCTAAGGTCGGGGTGTTGTTAGCATGCTAGCTAGCTTACACCCACAGTAACATTAGCTGAGCTGCTGGAGCCAACAGTTTACCAGCTGTACCAGGCCTCTCTTATCTGGTGATCGGGTTTTCTGTGCGGTTTATCTGGGTTAACGAAGTGTCCAGGGCGGCAACTAACGGTTATTATCGCGATCGATAAGATTTCGGATTATTTATGCGATTGATCAATCGACCGCCCGGTCCATTTAATGTCAGAAAAGGATGAAAAATGGAAGTTTTCAACTTTTCAAAACACAAGTTGACAATCAGATGTCTTGTTTTGTCTGACAAACATTCCTTAAACCAAATATATTCAATTTACTGTCATTTCTGACGAAGAAAACAAAAAACACATGCATTTGAACAAGAGAAATCAAAATATATTATACATTTTTGCTGATAAATCTAATACTAATAATTTCGTATCAATTAGTTGTCGGCTACTTTTCTGCCAATTAGTTATTACAATTATCTTTGCAGTTTTGAATTTAGCTTTAATTTTTTTTTTAACCGCATAGTAGTGACATTTCAGTATAAATTATTTGACTTTAACAGCTGGAGCTGTAACCAACGGTTTTTTTCCCCCTTTTTGGCAAATTATTTCCTCAAATAGGTCATTGATCTTTTTTTTTTAGTGAAAATGCCTGTTTGTAATTTCCCTCTGAATGAGGTGACATCTTCCCAATACCCAAAGATATTCAGATTACATTGATTTAAAGCAGAAAAGCTTAAAATCCTCTCATTGGAGAATTTTGAACAAGTAAATATTTAGCACATCTGCTTATCAGAATAGAGTAAAATGATCCTTTAATTATCAAAATAGTTGCCATTAAATTCCTGCAATTGGATAATTGACTAATCGTTGCAGCTGTAATTGGTTTTACATCCAGATACAACAAAGAAAAGTATCAAAAATTTACAATTAACCATCAATTGTTTGGAGTTCTTAATCGATCATCAGAGTAGTTGTCAGTAAATTTTTTGTTAAACGACTAATTGTTGCAGCTCTGAACATATACATAAACATATACAATGTTTAGCAGGACAGTAGCGAGATGTCCATATGAATTATGCAAAATTAACAACAATGATGCATAGTTAATGAAGGGAAACGGTAGATAATTGATGTTGTTGACAGTGTGAGCTGGCTGGTAATGTACAGCCACTAACCCTAACCTTAACGTTAAACCATTAGCTTAAGTAAACGTCTCTACTGTGCTTCCACCGTGTTACGGGCAGAGAAAATCTGCTTGTTACTTGACCGAGTGTTGTTCTGCTGTTTCAAACCTATTCTTGTTCATTTATTTGTGCGTCTATTAACTGTCCAACAATGATGAAATAATACAGTCATTGCTGACGTACTTGCCTAACCAATTGGCAGCACATTCATTATTGTCTCAGTCATTAACTTGTGGCGTATTGTTGTAGGAAACACCAAGAGGAGAGGGGGAGACAGAGACACTGCAGAAGTTAACACGCCTAACCTTGTGTCCTTCTCTTCTATACAGCTTCGTCACCATGGGGAATGTATTTGCAAGCTTATTCAAGGGCCTGTTTGGCAAAAAAGAGATGAGAATTCTCATGGTCGGGCTTGATGCTGCTGGAAAAACAACCATCCTATATAAACTGAAGCTTGGAGAGATAGTCACCACCATTCCCACCATTGGTATGAATATCTCTGTATAAATCAGTATTACTTAATTTGCAGTTTTGATTTTTTTTGTGTGTTTTTTACAGTCTTCCCACATGTGTGAGGAGCTCAGTACCGTTTGAATTTATTTCTTTTCTTATGCTTGTAGATATTTTCTGGTACAGAAACAAAAACCTTTACTTCAGGTGTCAAAAAATAACCTGACTTTAAAAAATACAACATTTTACCTTTGAAAACCGGCTTTTCAAATGAGTTCACAAGATCTGGAATTTGATAACATCATGTTTTAGACCATAACACTTTCATACTTGTGCCATTGACTTAAGTTATTAATAACTGGTATTAATGAAATCATGAATATCAATAAATCTTGTTATTTTTTATGATTAGGCAATGAAACATATGGTCTATGAAATGCCAAAAAAGGAGAAAATCGCTCAAGCCCAAAGTCACAACTTCAGAAGTTGTTTGTCAAACCAAAGCTAGAAAATATTAATTTTACCCTGATAATAACCTGAGAAAAGCAACAAGTCTTCACATTAGAAAATCTGAAACTAGGGAATATCTGTATTTTTGCTTAAAAATGATCTCATTGATCATTCAATTATCAGAATAATCGGTGATTACCTTTCAGGCGATCAACTAATTGATTAATAGACTAATAGTATCTGCTCTAATTAAAAAGTATTGATGTTTGATACCTGTTGTGTCACACTAATTGTAAACATTTAATTTGTATTTGCACAAATGTCAAACTGCATGAAGTGTTGGATATTGAGCTTTATCACGTCTACCAGGTCGATTGTTGGCATTTAGAGCTTGAAATGTAAAGGGGTTTTTTGTCGTCGTTGTTGTTGTTTTTGTTTTTTTTTTGTCCCCCCCGTCAGTTCACGACTCATTAGTGTCTTTCCTTCTCCATTCCAGGTTTTAACGTTGAAACTGTAGAATACAAGAACATCAGCTTCACAGTTTGGGATGTGGGCGGTCAGGACAAGATCAGGCCGCTGTGGCGCCACTACTTTCAGAACACTCAAGGTGAGTGGGACCTTATCTCGGTTAGCAGCGATGTCAGTGAATATTACAGCCCACAGGGGGCCTTGCTGGTGCATAAAGGATGATCTTAAAGTCAGTGAACCGATGACTCATATGCCATTGTTCAATCCTCACTGGGCGTGTTGTGTGATTCTTCTGCTATTTCCTGAAATGTGGTTCATCAGGACATATGAAGGCACTAAAGGCTGAACATGACTAATATTTACCTCTCACGATAAAAGCCGCATGTACATTATAAATTCAACATGTGTTTTTGATTTAGTTTTACAATGAGCCGTTTCCTATAAAAGTCCACTTTGATTTGAGCTAATTCAGTAGCTTCAGACACCTTTTGGTTTTGCTTAAGCCTCTAATTGTTTTCTTTGCATGCACAAGACAAACATCTCGCAGCAAATTTCACCATCTTCACACTAAGCATTTGAGTGTGAAATTGAATGCGTGAATCCGTTTTTGTAATGACAGTTTCATACATCATCATTTATGAGAAAAGGCCAAAGAGTGCTCCAGAAATGGCACATCTCACTTCAGAGTGCATCAGTGTTTTCCCTAGAACATAAAACAGAGCCTTCTGTTGTTGATAGTACACACTGACTCACTATCTAGAAGATTTCACACCCTATACTACAGTGTTTCCCAACCTTGGGTGGTTGATAATGCTGAGGGGTCCCACAGTAAATCAGACAGGTCAGAAGATAAAACATTTGACTCTTCCTTCATTTCTTATGTAAAATACTGGACACTATTATTACCTCAGGCCTCTACAAAATCTTCAGATGAAACAATTTGAGAAAGAAAAATCAAATCGTTTCCTTACTAATCCCATAATAACTTTTGACGGGGATAAACAAGTTTTGTTTCCAAGGGGACCTATGCTCCACTGTGGGAGAGACAAGTGCAAAGTACAGAGACGCCTCCATCAAAACATCTTTGAAAGTACGTGAATCTACCAGAATAGTTATTCTCCTTTTCTGTGCGGATTTGGTTTCAGCAAACAGTGTTTGTCATTTTAAGGTTTGACCTTTCCTAGTAGCTTGATGAAGCATCAGTTCCTCTGACCTAAACCATACAGACGACAAGGACAGGAGGCAGTTTCACCCCTGGTTAACAGCTTTTATATTCTCTGTCAATGTCGCTCAGGCTAGAGATAAAACCTCATCACACCGGTTGATTAATCTGATACCACATGAACCAGGGAGGAAACCCACTCTGGTGTTTGCCTGCTTGGTTTCAGTGAGAACCAATGCCTTTGTTTGGAGAGTGAGTCTGTGATTTAACAGGCAGCTACAGTTGGTGATGCTGGTGTCCAGATGCTGGTGCAGCAGCACGAGCAGGTGCCAGCTCCTGCTCAGGCTTGGGTTTGTCCATGTGACTTTGTCAGGGATGAAGAAATATCTCCTCTGTACATTCAGTGAGCTACAAGGATGATAAAATATCTGCCAGGCGCCTCCCTAAAAACACAGAATATAAACAATGATTTCATCCGAATTGGCTCATTTGTTTTCATGATTTCAAATCTTACCCAAGCCTTTTGTAATCCCCTTTTTTCAGCCACACATTTTGTGGCTCTCTTTTTTTTTTCTCAGATCAACACAAGCTCACATGAGGTCCTAAACAATATTTGCTCTGTTCTTCATACATCAGTCACTTATATCAAATTATTCCATCAGCTGTCAAAGACTAAACTCCTGCAGCAGCAAGTTCTAATACATAGTTTTTCAGTGACTTGTTTTTTAAAATTCTGCATTTTCTCTCAAATAACTTTTGTGGCCTTAAGTTATGAATTCAACTGAATTTAAACTAATCGGATCCCATGAGTCAAGTGTTTTTCAGTGTTTTCACACTCAACAGACCTGCAGTTAACAAGTGACACGTTTTGACTCTGTTTTTGAACTAGTTGTTTTCTGCAACGTAGGAGCTTGTTAACCGAACCGTGTCAAATGTTCTGGGGGTTATTGATTGAGATCTCAGGCACATTCGAGTTCGGAGCTCATCCATTGCACAGCACAGCAACATGAGGCACTGGCTCAGAGCTTTGATCGGCTCAGAGTCTTATTAAGCAGCCCGAACAGTTTGCACATAATAAATTATTCCTGGAACAAAGTCACAGCTTTTGATCTGGAGGGAGAGAGAAGTGCTTTGAGACCAGAAGAAGGATGATTATGAAGCCACATTTCAGTGTTGAAACTGGGAGCAGCCGCGGTCCTGATTTTTGGGATTTCGATTTTGATTTTTGGGATTTCGAGGATTGATGTTGAATCATTTAAATAAAACCCTTTTTTTCAACCACATGCTGTGTGTTTGTATGCAGGGCTCATCTTCGTGGTGGACAGCAACGACAGGGAGAGGGTGAACGAGGCCAGGGAGGAGTTGTCCAGAATGCTCGCCGAAGACGAGCTCAGAGACGCCGTGCTGCTTGTTTTTGCAAATAAACAGGTGAGGCTACATTTTTGCATCTGTGAGAATCTTAAAGTTGTTTTTCTCTCTTTTTTTTTTTTTAACTCTAAGGCTGAGACTGAGAATCTATTTCGTTTTAAATTTCTGCATATTGAGCTCCTTTTCTTTCGATCATGAGTTGATAAGGGGAAATCTGCTTTAGGGTAGAATATTGGCACTGATCTGAGATTCGACTGTTGACCATACAGATAAATACCAATGTTGCATTAATCACTTTGCAGAATTTATCCAGGAAACTTCAATTTCTTCTTCATTTAGCAAGTGAGCGACATCGTTGTCTAGGATATAAAATTATGATGCAGGAACATTTCCCAGCCTTAAAACAGCAGATGGAGGTTTTATTTCCTTTGGTATATGCAAAATGAGTAAAACATGACAGATTTTTTTGGCCTACATCTGTAAAACAGTTAAGAATAATAAAAAAAAACAACAACTTACCACTTACAATGATGTCAGTATTTAGGATGCTTTAAAAGATTAAATGGAGCAGATGCATCAGCTGAGTACTGACACTTTGAGCACAGTCTGGACTGAGACTGAAAGTCTACTCACTCATTCATCTGCAATGTTTGCTGACAACACATCAACACACATCACACACTGTTCACTCGACCTACGTGGCCTTGTAGCCAGAGATAATATCTCCTAAGCAAACAAAAACAGACCTCGGATCAGTGAGTGGAGTCTCTTTCAGTCTGTCCCTCTTGTGGATTCGATCGGTGAACTGTCTTGAGTCAACTGCAGCAACCGTCGATAAGACTAACTCAAGGCGGCTGTCATCCATGATACTGTTTAACTTAAAGCAACCTCTTTGTTCACCTAATAATAACTGGAATTCTGCCAAGGAGACATTTACACAACATGCAGCTCAAACTGAGCCACTTACAACAAGTAACCACTTTACATTCACAACATTTAGCACACATACACGTTTACTGAGAAAAGGTGCAAATGCAAAGCTCGATTTTTGGGATTTCGAGGATCGATATTGAGACATTTAAATAAAACCCTTTTTTAAAATCCAGTCGTGATCAGCATTCGTAACCTGTCGTATGCCCAGCCCTCATCCTGACGCCATCTCTCCGTCTCCCAGGATCTCCCCAACGCTATGAACGCCGCAGAGATCACAGACAAGCTGGGTTTGCACGCCCTCCGCCAGCGCAGCTGGTACATCCAGGCCACCTGCGCCACCAGCGGGGACGGCTTGTACGAGGGCCTGGACTGGCTCTCCAACCAGCTGAAGAACCAGAAATGATCCATTCCACCAGTTTTGATTTTTGTTTGTTGTTTATTTTTTCTGTTTCGACACAACGGCAGCACCGGATCCAGGCCCCCCTTCGCTCCCATCTCTAACCGTAAATTTCAGCCCCAGCTCTTTCTTTCAAGAACTTCCTCCACCCCCCTTCCTCCCTGCTTTCTCCCCTCGTCAGTGGGGCTCTAGCCTGTGCTGCTTGTGTGTATGGGCGTGCGTGTGTGTGCGCGTGTGTGTGAGTATGTTTGTGTGTGTGCGTGCGTGCGTGCGTGTGCGCGTACCTTGTGTGTTCAGCGAGTGTGTGTGGGTGTGAAGGCGTCTCTGTGTATGTTGGCTGGGATTGGGAGTAACCCTGGCGTGCCTTTTACACACCACCTGTGGAATCAGCAGTCTGGTTTTCAAGCCCCTTTCTCCATCCACCAAACTCAGCCTCTGCCCCGCTCAGCCTACCCCCACTCTCAGTCTTGCACGGCCCCCCTTCCCCCCCACCCTTACTCTCCAGAGGAAGCATGGTTTTCATACGGCAAAGAAAGAGCAAGGGTGCAAGCTCTCTCCCTCCCCCACCTCCCTGTAGTATATATCTATGTTAACTAGAAATGTTCACCCAAGGTAGACTGAATGCTAGATGTTCATTTTAACCTCTTTGATTTTGAAACCTCAACCCACCAGTAAGAGATTCAGTAAATTGCATCTTAACCTGTATCAGGTCGAAGCAAATCAAAAAACAGAAAAAGTAAAAAAGAAAAAAAAAAAACACAAAAAAAAACGCCCATCCTCGATCATTCTGGTGTCATTTGAAAATCATGCTGTTTGTTTTATTATTATTATTATATTGGAATATAACAGATTATTCTTAGCAATGGTTCTCCAATGAACACTACCTTTCTCCCACCCTCCACCCCCCCACTAAGTGAAAACCGTGAAGCACAAGGCAAGCCAACAATCCTAAAAAAAAGAAATCTACTTTAAAATTAGAATCCGTGAGTATATGCAAATCTTCTCTTTACAATTTTTTTTCCCTTTCGAACTCCTCGGACCGAATTGGACTTTTGAGACGACACAATTCACCCTGACGGCGTCTCCTGCGTCCCGTTAGGTGGAGCGCACGGCGTTGGGCATTTCGCAGACTTCATCCGGTTTAACCGAGAACAGGCGTCCTGATACATTCACGAGCTCCACATGTTATTCCTTTGAGAGATGTTACATGTGTGGGTTTTTTTTTTTCCTGTAACTAGTTTTAGCATTTCTATTTGTACTTTGACTGCTGAACCAAATGCATTTGAGCAGTGTGACAAATCCTGTATATGAGAGTAGAGTATCCTCGAGGGCCTAAACTGCGATTTTGATTTTTTTTATTTTTATTTTCTTTCTTCTTTTTTTTTGACTGACGAGGGTTTTTTTCCTTTGTTTTTTTGTTTTTGTTTTCCTCACCAACGGTTTGGCAGTTTTACTCTTGAGACCTGAGCGCATCCAGCTGTGTATTGCTCCCCGTTGGGATGAAGGATTGGCACCATGACATGAAGGCTCTTTAACTGTGAACGGTCCAGACACGGAGAACACGTGTCTGTGGGTGTTTTACGGGGGCTGCTCCTTTACCATAGCGCTGCATACTTCATGACTTTAAAAAAGAAAGAAAAGAGAGAAAAGAAAGAAAAAGACCCAACACAGCGAGCGCTCTGTCGGCGGCGGCCGCTCGGAGAGCTGGAAGGACTCGGCGTAGACCGGTTAAGGGGATCGGGTGTGCAGTTACAGCTGGTCGTGAGATCCAGCGGGCGTCCTCGGTGATAAACCATGGGGGTTTAAAGCTGGCACTTCTGTCAAGAATGATTGTAAATCTGTAAGTTCCCCTGTAAACTGTTTCTGTGGGGATTTCCTGAACACATTAATAAACATGATTTGATCCAACGACTGCTGGAGAGAGAGGCTTTTTCTTTAGCTTCAGGTAATGACATTCCCATCAGCTTCGACTGCACGTCTGCCACTGATGATTGTTTCATTAAAGATTATTTCCTTGACTCGTGTGGTTCTGCTCCTCCATGAGGGTCAAGATGAAGCTTTTTAAAATACTTTTAATTTTCTCTTTCAACCTTTTTACAACTATACTGAGAATTGAAAAACAAGATCAACAAATGTTTTGCCTTTTTTTTCCAGAAATAATTTACTTAAATGGTTCATTAAACAAAATTTCTGTAGAAGGAAGAAACTAATTGTTACTGTTACTATAAGCATTACAGCTGCTTAACACCAACTTGGGAAATCTTCATTTTTAGCAAAAAAAAAAGTTTTCAAATCTTGCAACCTGGAGGTTTTTGGTTTTAACTTTTTCAGACAAGACACCTGAAGGTGTCACCGGCAGCTCCAGAGATTGTCTAATACTTTTCACTGTTTTCTTAGCTTTCATAAACTACACAATAGATAAAAAGTGTTACGGATAAATTCAAAGAAAATAGACCCAAACGGGATCAACGTGTTTTGTTTTTTTATTGGCAGCATAATTGATCAGAAACTAAACAAACGAATTCCATGATAATTTCCATGGAAACACTTATTATGCTACGTTTAATATTTGATGTGATTTTTTTTTTTTTCTTGAAAAATGTTGGTTCTGGTCTGATGGTTATTAATCTGGTAAAATTCGCCTATGAGGCCATGGCTGTGATGTGATGGAGCAAGGTCATCAGACGCTGAAACCTGAAATGGTCCTTAGTTTAACTTAACCTAGACTCAAAACGCCTTCGCCACGGCTGAGTTCACCGCCACGAATTAGGGGCAAAAATACAAGAAAAAGAGCCGGCCGCTGTTCTGCTAACCGATCGATCGATTGATCGTGAAGTCATTATCCAGTCTATCAGGTACACGGGGTATAATACGACGGTCCTGTGATGGATTCTCCTTCATGGATTAAGTTTAGTGTTGGTTCGCCTGTGATCATGTCTGAGCTGTTATCTTTGTTCCTGTTATTCAGCCGACGCTTGTGTTTGTAGATTGTACAAACGTGGTGAATCTTCCGTTGAACTTGTGGACTTGTGTGAATTACAAAATGCATGTAATGTAATATACACATATTTTCATATAACAGTGAAAATATTGTCACCGCAAACACACTGAAAAAAGGACAAGAAAAGAGAGAGAAGGTCACTGAGACACCTGAGAATTCATTAAATTATGGAGTTAGTGGTTCTGTATATGTATATTTTGAAATCTGGGAAATTCCTGTGTGAAAGCCTGAGTTTGTTTTCCCTCAAAAAAAAAAAAAAACAGACACATACACACACTCTCACACACACACACACACACACACACTCATACATACTCACACACATACAGGGCCTGAAAAATGGCCCCCAGGTCAGGCTGACCGGCCTCATTAAATAACCGCCTCAGTTAAAGCGTCTGCTTCTGGATCTTTCTGCTTTGAAGCCTCTCTCTCTCTCTTATATTTTTCTTCCCCGTTCTACCAAACCAGAACCAGACAGCAGAACCAGACATAAATATTTAACCCGGGCTGAGCCCAGGAGACGCTGGCTGGGCCCCGCTGGGGTCAGGAGGGGGAGGAAAGACCGGCCGGGGGCCACTAGGTGGCGACACAGGCCCCCCCAAGCTGTCTCTGTGTTTTCATTGGCTGAAATTGTACGTGTACTTCCTGGTCAAAGCAGGATGAAACTGCAAGGTTTATTTTGCCATTTTAAGACAGGAAACTTTTCATATAGAACATAATGAAATTACTATTTCATACGAGCTAAAAGAGACAAAAATTTGTTTTCATAAAAATCTATTTCTTCTTCTTTTCCTTTCGGCTTTTCCCTTTAGGGGTCGCCACAGCGAATCAGTGTCCTCCATCTAACCCTGTCTTCTGCGTCCTCTTCACTCACACCAACTACCTTCATGTCCTCTTTCACTACATCCATAAACCTCCTCTTTGGTCTTCCTCTAGACCTCCTGCCTGGCAGTTCAAAACTCAGTATCCTTCTACCAATATATTCACTATCTCTTCTCAGGACATGTCCAAACCATCTCAGTCTGGCCTCTCTGACTTTATCTCCAAAACCTCTAACATGTGCTGTCCCTCTGATGTACTCATTCCTGATCCTATCCATCCTGGTCACTCCCAGAGAGAACCTCAACATCTTCATCTCTGCTACCTCCAGCTCTGCCTCCTGTCTTTTCTCAGTGGCACTGTCTCTAGACCAAACAGCATCGCTGGTCTCACCACAGTTTTGTACACCTTTCCTTTCATTTTAGCTGAGACTCTTCTGTCACACATCACACCTGACACTTTAGCCTGCCTGCACACGCTTCTTCACCTCTTTTCCACACTCTCCATTGCCCTGGACTGTTGACCCATCTCTTCTCCTGTAACCTCACTCTTCCACTTGGGTCCCTCTCGTCAGCACACATGTTAACCTTCATTCCTCTCCTTTCCAGGGCAAATCTCCACCTCTCAAGCTTCTCCTCCACCTGTTCCCTGCTCTCACTACATATCACAATGTCATCTGCAAACATCATAGTCCATGGAGATTCCTGTCTAACCTCGTCTGTCAGTCTGTCCATCACCATAGCAAACAAGAAGGGGCTTAGAGCTGATCCCTGATGCAGTCCCACCTCCACCTTGAACTCCTCTGTCACACCTACAGCAAACCTAACCACTGTCTTACAGTCCACATACATGTCCTGCACCACTCTAACATACTTCTCTGTCCTCCAGACTTCCTCATACAGTACCACAGTTCCTCTGGGCACCCTGTCATACGCTTTCTCCAGATCTACAAAGACACAATGCAGCTCCCTCTGACCTTCCTGTACTTCTCTATCAACGTCCTCAAAGCAAATACTGCATCTGTGGTACTTTTTTGGCATGAAGCCATACTGCTGCTCACAAATGCTCACTTGCTTCATTGTATGGCTCATCAGCTTTATTCCTCTGTAGTTGCCACAGTTCTGCACATCTCCTTGTTCTTAAAATGGGCACCAGCACACTTCTCCTCCATTCCTCAGGCATCTTCTCACTATCTAAGATCCTGTTAAATAGACACTTCCATACCTCCACAGGTATATCATCAGGACCAAGTGCCTTTCCACTCTTCATCCTCTTCAGTGCCTTCCTCACTTCATCTTTACTAATCTTTGCTATTTCCTGATCCACAATAGCCACATCTTCTACTCTTCGTTCTCTCTCATTTTCCTCATTCATCAACTCTTCAAAGTACTCTTCATTTCCATCTCTATCCTGAATCACCTTGTTTGGCCTTTGCCACCTCTCTTTTTCACTTACGCTGCATCAGCCTGCTTCAACTCCTTCCTAAAAAAGTGCAACACACCCTTCCTTTTTAGCTTCCACCATTTCGTCCTCTGCTCTGCCTTTGTCCTCTTTGTCTTCCTCACCACCAAGGTCATCCTACACACCAGCATTCTATGCTGTCGGCTACACTCTCACCAACCACTACTTTGCAGTCACTGATCTCCTTCAGATTACATCGTCTACACTCTGTGCTCCTGCCTCTTCTGGAAGAAAGTGTTCACTACAGCCATTTCCATCCTTTTTCAACCACCATCTGTCCTTCTCGTTCCTCTCCTAGATCTCCTCGAGTCCACCCCCACGGCACCCCGGTTGTTAACCCGAACCTCGACCCCATCCGTATGGGGATTCAGAGATCTGACTCGCATGTTTGATTTGGCAAAGTTTTACGTCGGATGCCCTTCCGGCGGAGCCGGGACCAATAAATAAGACACTGGCTTGTGTCCCCTTGCGGCTACATTTTTCATAAAAATCTATTTGAACTGTTTAAATGACAGACAGAGCTTATTAATATTAACATAGATGGAGAAAAGTGTAAATGAACCAGTTATAGCTGCTGTTTATCCTAATTTATTTTCATCTGTTGTCTGAGACTAAAAATAGTCCCATATAAATAGAATTCAACGACTGTATCTTAATGTCTTCTTCTATTCATTTGTACAGCGTAAATAAATGTGCTCAAATTAGTATCATATAGTACAATAACAACCCCCCCCCCAAAAAAAACAAACAAAAGTAGATGTGGATGAAAATGCTCAACATCTGACAAACACAGATCATGTGAATGTTTCACATTTTTACATTTTTACTCTGAAAAGAAAAAAGAAATATTTGGTATTTTAGCATAAAAATGATTGTCAGAACAGTTGTGGATTACTTTTCCTTTGTTTCAGCTGCACTAATCTTCTAAGTTGGAATTTTATTTATTCTTAATATGTTTCGTATGTAAAAATCTTGTAAAGTCTCCGTTGACCAAAGCTGCTAAAATAAACTGGTAGAGAAGGGAATAAAAAACACAGTATTTTACTCTGAAATGTAGTGAAGTAAATATAGAAAATACTCAAGTAAAGTAAAAGTCCCTCATGATTTTAGTTACATTACATCAGTGCCGTGAGAGTTTTTGATTCTCTGATAAAAACGTCTAACTATTGTAATATTAGGCTGATAATTATAACCAATTATAACCAATTTCTTCTGTTTGTCCTGTTTGTTTGAAACAAAATAGCGTGAACCAGGAAGGTCGGTTACACACACACACACACACACACACACACACACACACACAAACACACTCATCACAAAGACAAACACACACACACACACACACACACACACTCACCACGAAGACAGACACACAGACACACACACTCCTACCTACCTGAACCCGTTGCCCTTTTCAACCGGCGTCCGTGAGGGGAGGGTGGGGGCGGGGCCACAGCGCACACCTGACGGACAGGCTCCTCCCCGCCTCCTGCTCTAAGGAGCCCGTGTCCCGGGCACTTCGTTGTAGTGGTGTAGACACACACCGACACCGACACCGACACACACACACACACCACGAAGATAGACACAGACACACACAAACACACTCATCACAAAGACAAACACACACACACACAAACACACTCATCACAAAGACAAACACACACACACACAAACACACTCATCACAAAGACAAACACACACACACACACAAACACACTCATCACAAAGACAAACACACACACACACAAACACACTCATCACAAAGACAAACACACACACACACACACACACACAAACACACACACACACAAACACACTCATCACAAAGACAAACACACACACACACACACACACACAAACACACTCATCACAAAGACAAACACACACACACACACACACACTCATCACAAAGACAAACACACACACACACAAACACACTCATCACAAAGACAAACACACACACACACACTCACCACGAAGACAGACACACAGACACACACACTCCTACCTACCTGAACCCGTTGCCCTTTTCAACCGGCGTCCGTGAGGGGAGGGAGGGGGCGGGGCCACAGCGCACACCTGACGGACAGGCTCCTCCCCGCCTCCTGCTCTAAGGAGCCCGTGTCCCGGGCACTTCGTTGTAGTGGTGTAGACACACACCGACACCGACACCGACACCGACACCGACACCGACACCGACACCGACACACACCGACACCGACACCGACACCGACACACACACACACAAACACACTCATCACAAAGACAAACACACACACACACACACACACACACTGACAAACACAATCACACAAACAAACAGGAGATTTTTAAACCAGTACCTGCTGCACCACAGAGTTTTTGTGTTTATATTTAAATTTTATTTAAAAAGAGGAAAAGAGGCTGCATTTTCCGCTGCTCGGTATGTGTGTGTGTGTGTGTGTGTCTGTGTTTTATTTCTACTTGTCAGACTGACCGTAGATTAGAGTGGATACTTTTTGCTGCTGATTATTGATTATTGGGATCCACAGTAGTTGCATTTTTTTCACTGTCGACATTTCATTGACTTAATGAGTAATCGGCGGAAATAAACAGCGGATTAACCGATTAATGATAGTAACCAAGTTACTTTCAGCCCTGTGTTTGAATTAATCTGATTCGAGGCTGATTGATTGTTTTCATGAAAGAAATTTTAATGTCAGTTTAATTTTCACCCATTTCAGCTTCTCAACTGTGAGGATTTGCTGCTTTTCTCTCTTTTATATTATTGTAAATCTTAAACTATGAATAATCTTTGAAGCAGGGGGGGACTCAAGGCTGTGTTTAATACCAGTGCTGAGACAATGAGTTTAATGGAGAATCATCATTAACAATTTGAATAATTTATTAATGGTTTACATAGTTAACTATTCACAGACGTGAGGATTTGCTTCTTCCTCCAGTTTTGTCTGGAAACATGAGACGTTTGAAGACGTCACCTCGGACTCGTCTCCGTACGTTTCCGCCGCTTTGTCCCCGTCGACTAAACGGATCGTGACTGGTCGATTAATCGGCAGACGCCTCCTCGATGTAAATAAGCGACGGCTGCGGCTCCGCCAGGTTTTATCTTTTCTTTTCATGCTGCGGTTCTGACAAGGCTTCGTTCAGGTGCACCAACGCTCGGTGCCACGGCAACTGTTCCCTCCTCTCATACACCTGTGCACCTGTGCGTGCGCACACACACACACACACACACACACACACACACACACACACACACACACACACACACACACACACACACACACACACACACACACACACACACACACACACACACACACACACACACACACACACACACACACACACACACACACACACACACACACACACACACACACACACACACACACACACACACACACACACACACACACACACACACACACACACACACACACACACACACACACACACACACACACACACACACACACACACACACACACACACACACACACACACACACACACACACACACACACACACACACACACACACACACACACACACACACACACACACACACACACACACACACACACACACACACACACACACACACACACACACACACACACACACACACACACACACACACACACACACACACACACACACACACACACACACACACACACACACACACACACACACACACACACACACACACACACACACACACACACACACACACACACACACACACACACACACACACACACACACACACACACACACACACACACACACACACACACACACACACACACACACACACACACACACACACACACACACACACACACACACACACACACACACACACACACACACACACACACACACACACACACACACACACACACACACACACACACACACACACACACACACACACACACACACACACACACACACACACACACACACACACACACACACACACACACACACACACACACACACACACACACACACACACACACACTGACAAACACAATCACACAAACAAACAGGAGATTTTTAAACCAGTACCTGCTGCACCACAGAGTTTTTGTGTTTATATTTAAATTTTATTTAAAAAGAGGAAAAGAGGCTGCATTTTCCGCTGCTCGGTATGTGTGTGTGTGTGTGTGTGTGTGTGTGTGTGTGTGTGTGTGTGTGTGTGTGTGTGTGTGTGTGTGTGTGTGTGTGTATTGAAATTCAGGTTCCTGCCTTTCTCCCACGGCTCAGCGGCTGTTGGACGAGCTGAGTCACACCGCTGCTCAGGTGTTGCTGCGTCAGTGCTCAACAATGAGCCCGTTGTCGTGTGCATTTTCCCGGATTTTTTTTCACGATTTTTCATGGATTTCCCCAACAAATAATTATTTTATCGCAGAGCTGCGACAATTAGCTGATCAATCGATGATTTTAATAATTGTTTCAGCAATTTCTTAAAGAAAAAAGGCCAAAGATTCTTTGATTGCTGTTTTTTTGCCTCTTATGTGGCGACGAGTTAAAGGGTTTTTGGGGTTTTGGACAAAAGGAGACGTCACTTCGGACCCTGAGACCTAATCCAGAAAATAATTTCTATTTCATTGCTTCATTATCAATTCTAATTTAAAAAAAAATCCCTCTGATGTTTTCAGAGGCTTATTTTTCTAAATAATTCTGAAATAACAAAAATCTTGATCTTTAGTTTTAGTGTTTAGTTTTCGATTGGAGCTGGTTTTGCACAGAATTTAGCTTTGAATTACATATTCACATATTCCAGTCTTCTTTTAGAGGCTCCTGGAACAAAAGGCAGCCCCCCCCTCAGCTTTTTAGCCGTTCTTTTCCCTTTGATCGCAGTCGGCCCTGAGATCATTTCCCCCGTGGACCAGCAGCTCCGATGGGCACAGAACAGCTGCATTTATCGAATATGTCTCATCGGTTTATCGTCGTCACTTCGAGAATTAGTTTTGTGGTAGATATCGAGGTCATTTCATCACCCAGTCCAAAAAAAAGGGACACGACTCCTTATCAGAGCCTTTTTAAATGGGACCAGACTCCTCTGTTCTAAATTCTAATGCCTCGGCTAACTCCACCTAAATGAAACGGACGGGTTCTCAGCTCAGTTTCTGTCCTGAGAACCAGGTTCTGTCCTGAGAACCAGGTTCTGTCCTGGTTCTGCTCCGAACCAACTCAACGTTTCTTATCTCGAAATAAGTATGATAAACTGTTTTTAGTCCAAAGTTTCTGAGTAAAAATGTTTTATCTTTTGCCTAAAACTGCTTTTCATCCACCGAGTTAAAAATCCAAAGTTGATCGAGTGATTTAATTTTCATTTATATAAAAACCGAAAGACCTGGACATGTTCTTCTTCTCCACATCTTTTTACTACAGAAATTAAGAAAGAAAAAAGACATGAGTGGGGGGGGGTATTTTACCTGTATCCTCTTCTTTACATCTTATATTTTGTCCCCCTCCAAGGTAACATGATGGAGGTGGCAGGCCCCTGGACCGAAGTGTTCGAGAACTCGGAGAGGGAGGAGAAGCCCGGGGTAGAGGAGGCGCTGCTGGGGGGCTCCACCCTGACCCTGGCCCCCCTGCTGGCCGGGTCCCCCTCCATCCGCCGCTCCCGGCCCATCCTCATCGCATCCAGCAGGTAGGACCGACGGGCAACACACACACACACACACAGACACACACACACACACAGACACGATCACACTCAAACACACACACACACACACAGACACACACACACACAGACACAATCACACTCACACACACACACACACACACACACACACACACACACACATACTCACTCACAACAAAGACAAACAGACACACACACACACACGCAGACACTCAGACGCACACACTCACACACACACACACACACACACACACACACACACACATGTGTGCGTGCATGAGTCAGCGGTGGCGGGGAGGCAATGACTCACCCTTGGGGCCATAAGTCATCAGTGTTTCCGTGAGAAACCGGCAGCCGAGCGTTTACTCTGTCGAATCAGAAACCTGGGCAGAGTCACGGCTGGTTCCACTGCCTGTCGGGGGTCGAGGGTCGAGGGTTGGGGGTCGGGAGTCGGGGGTCGGGGCTATGGCCTCGTTCATTCATTGCATTTAACGAAACCTGGGTAATCGCGGCTAACTCACCGGGAATCACCGGCTGCCTCTTAATTAATCCTGTTTTTTTCTTTTTTTAATTATTCCAATGTTTTCTAGATTTTTTTAAATTGAAGCATAATTTAAAAAAAGAAGAGTTGTAATAAAATAAATCCCTTCTCAGTGTGGACTATAACAGGCTTGTGTTTGTCAAAACCAGATCTGTCTTACAGGATATTACAGGTGTTATTCCAGATGTTCCTTATTTTCAACACTGCAGTGTGTTGGTCAGTCTCGGTACTTTCGCTTCCCTGTGTGTGAGACTCAAAGATAATATTCTTTTAATAAGCAGTGGCTCCAACGATGAATAAAGCGAAAGCATCAGACGAGCTGCTCGTGTGATCACACGTGTCTCAGCATCTTTCGGCTGTTCGGCCGTTTTCAGCTTTCGTTGTTGTTGCTGTTACGATTATTATCGTTATTTCTACGGCTGTTGTCAGAGAAACCTCTGTAAAAAGCCCCTTGTCCACCACCGGCTCAGCACTGAACAGCAGACGGACCCAGTCTGAGACCAGCTGGTTTCCCTCAGGAGCTGGTGGAGACGAAACACGGAGCTAAAAGAGGAGGGAGCGCTGGACTTCGATTCACCGCGGGGCACGAAGCCGGGTCTGGATTAATGCTAATGTTGCTCCACGCCCTTGCTTTAAAAACGGATCACACATGTATAGTTTCTGAAAGTTTCCTGAAACATCCGGTCACTGTAGTTTTATAGCAAACGTTCCTCACACTGGGTAAATGGCTCATCTGGGGACTGTTTCCAGTGGCGGATAAATACACGTTGGCTACACAGGCGCTTCTCATTAGCTCGATCAACATGTTGTTGTCTTTTGTCTCTTTCATTGACTGTTTTCTTGCCCCCCCCCCCCCCCCCCCAGGGTGAAAGGGGCGGAGTCATTCTCGACCTCGGTCCCGTCCATTCCCAACCCCTTCCCGGAGCTGTGCAGCCCGTCCCAGTCGCCGGTGCTCATCAGTTCACTTCCGCCGCCGTCGATTGACAAACACGTAAGTTTGGGGCCTCGTTGCTAAGCAGCCGCTCTTGATTCTCCAAACCAGATTCCTTCATTTCACCTTGTTAGTGTCTTTTCTCTTTTCTTTTTTTTAACAGACCTTTAGCCAAATCAGGTGAAAAAGTCTAAACGTTATTTTTTACCCGGTTGATTTACTCGATTCGTTGGCCCTACGGACTATGGATCTCGGCGAATCTTTTATTTCTTAAAAAGTGAAACCACATATTCATGGGCCATTTATTATATCTTCTGCGTAAACTGGTCGGCTCAGGATTTAACCCGACGGACCAGGTCGAGAAGTCGGACTGTCACAGGACCTACTCCGTTCCTGTTCTGGTCTCGTGGGATTCACCGACGTGGTCCAAGCCTCTGGTGCGTTAATCCCATCATCACTCCTGTCTGGACACATGGCGTGGGGGGGCTCAGCTGGCCAATCCTCTGGATGTGTCCGGACCTGTTCGCTAGCGCGGCAGGTGGAGGTTGGCATGTGGCTGCTGTGTGACAAGTAATCGGTAATGACAGATAGGCTGCGTTGCCATGCCTCCGCTGCCTGTATTTTGACTCCTGAGCCCCCCCCCCCCCCCCCAGGGGCCGACACTCACTCATGTCACCTCCCTAGATCCACAGCTGTGTTTTCTTTTAATCATCATCCTTATTATTATTTCTGCCACATCTGGACAGATGTGGGGCTGGTTTTCAGTAACTCTCTCACAGCTCGGATCATGAAGAGGGATAAACAAAAGCCCAAGTGAAGCTATAAAACCAGTTTGACTGGGATTGGTAGACTAAATACAATTAAGTCCATGATGTCAGGACTTCCACATTCCAGAAATCAGGCGATGGTGTGAATCCTCTGCGTCCGATCTAATCGAAAACCGGACTTGTTCTGAGTGAGGAGAAATAAATGTGCCTCCGCCTCCTGCTCCCTTTAATGAGGAAAAACCACTCAGGAGTCAGAGCAGACTGACCGGATATTGAACAGGGTTTCCACTGAAGGAATGTGCCCCCCCCAAAGGAAGCCTCCTGGTTTCTCATCAGCCATTATTCGTCCCGACTGACGCCGGCACTCGCCCGACTAGTCGGGGTTTCCGGTCTGACAGGTTTGTTTTCTTCTTCTGATGGGGAGCGAGCCGCCATCTGGAGCCGGCGGCGTGTCGGACGGCGGCTCACTCCGGCAGGCGTCCTGAACCCTGGATGACCCGAGCCCGGCTCACCCCGGCATCATCGGCGGGGGGGTCTGAGCAATCTGAAAAAAAGCAGTAGGAGGGAAAGAGAAGGGGGATTTTTGTTGTTTTTACTAGACAAACACGGAGAATTTCAACGTGACGCATTTGTTATTTCAGTTCGTGTTTAGAGAAAAACGGACGAGATCCAGAAAAAACATAGAAACACGAACCCTCCTTCCTCTGTTTTATGGATTAAACCACCAATATGTGTAAAAGTCGTCTCCCTCATGAACAGCCGCAGTTTTCAAATGTTTGTACATGTTAATGCAACAGTAATAATCCTCAGATGTTCCCGGTCCCACACCCACAACGAAAAACCGAAAACGTCAGGACTTGATGCTTTCGTTTGTCAGGAAATAACAGTAACTGTATTTACAATGGAATTTTTTTTCCTGATCTTCTGAGGTCTGAAGGACAAAATGATCTATGGAGAAAAATAATCCGCAGATTAATCGATGATGCGAAATAATCAGCAGTCGTGGCCAAAATTATTTTATATCTTGATAATTCCGATTTTTGCATGTGTTTTCATTTTTAACTTTTACATGTAAGCTCTGAAATTGAGTATTTTCTTTTCACCTCATTGTAAAAAACTGCAATTTCACAATATCAGTTTACAACATGTTTACATGTTTAGTTTGATTTTTTTTTTTTTTTTTTGTATTTAATTATGGCCACGTTATCATGAGAACTAAGATAAAAGTTATTTATTCATGTGCGTGTGTGTGTGTGTGTGTGTGTGTGTGTGTGTGTGTCCCGTCAGCTGATAAAGGTGTATGGGGAGGACAGCCACAGCCGGTCGATGTGGATTTCCCCCGGAGCCACCGCCAGAGACGTGTGTCACATGCTGGTCCAGACGGCCCACTGTAGCGACCAGGAGAACTGGGCCCTGCTGGAGCTCCACCCCGCCCTCGGCCTGGGTGAGACGCCGGCCGGGCCCCACGTGGAACCAGGACCCGGATTTCAGTGTGTCCGGGGTTTGGTTTGTTTGGTTTGTTCACACGTGGTCCTGTCTCCACAGAGAGGTGTCTGGAGGACCACGAGGTCGTGCTGGAAGTCCGGGCGACCTGGTCCCTCAAGGGCGACACGAGGCTCGTGTTCTGCAAAAACTACGCCAAGTATGAGTTCTTCAGGAAACCGGTGGTACGTAGCCGGCGGCGTGCAGAAGCTCGCCAGCCTGTAGCGACGTAGACAAAAAAAGACAACATCCTTCCTCACCTTGTATGACAGAGCCACTCGGGCAGGAACGGGGAGGGTTTTTTGCGCCGGTGCAGCCGACGTCGACGCCGGCGTCGTCGTCGGTGCGGCATGATTGGCAGGCCGCCTGCCGGCGCAGGCACCCCAGATGTTTACGTTTCTACGTCCGATCCGGTCCGCCAACGGCACTGCTGGTTCTGGTGGGGTTGATGACGGTGATGATGACGGGTTTAACGTGAGCAGGTCAAACAGGATCCGGAGCAACTAAGGACTTAACAGTCACGTCATTGTTTAGCCTCTGGTGTGTCTCAAACAAAGGAGCGTAGCCGAGATAATCTCGTCCCGCCGTTTGGTTGGACGACGAGGAAGCGACGAGGCCGTAGAACGGCGGCGGCTCGTCCCATCCCCTCCTCCGCCCCGATGACTCTAACGACAGCCTTTTCCCTCCTCCCCCCAGCTCTTCTTCCCAGAGACCATGATCTCCGACAGCGCCGAGGTCGGCAGGGGGATGACGTCGTCGGAGCTAATTCAGGTAAAGCAGGCGAGCCGCGCCGGCCCGTCAACGTCTGGACGCCATCGGTAGACCTTCGATGGTGTTTATTCAGAGTAACAAACACCAGTTTGTGCCTGTGTAGCTTTAGTTCACTGTCTCTTCTTCATCCTCTTCCAGACTTTTCTGTTATAAAATTTAAAGAGTTTCCTTTCAGGGGAGACCAGGTTTTATGACTGTAAACTAAAGGTTTGAAGAGCAGTAACCTTTTTTATTGTTGGTGCATTATTTTTGGCCTTGTGTGCAAAAATAAGGGGGGGTTGTCTGGTACCAGGTGGAGAAGCAGTTTATATGGAGGGAAGTAACGATGACAGTTACATTTATAATAACAGTAAATCTTATTCGTTTTTGTCTGAATATTTGATGATTTAAAATGTCTTGTTTTTATCCCAAACCCAAAGAAAAAGGATAGAAAAGGCTGCAAATCCTCACATCTGAGAAACGAATAACAGAGGATCTGTGTCGTTTCTGTTTGAAAAATGAATTACCAGCCAAAATGATTGGCAATTAATTGACTAATTGATCAGTCCTGAAAGTTCTTTTAGCACCGGATCCATTCAGGACGTTTTTTCGTCCCCAGATGTAAAAAAAAAAAAAAATTCCCAGAAAAATGAGGCTTAAGCCTGATTCACAGGAAACAGGTGTCTGGTTGCAACGATCACAACCGAAAAATGAGGAGAAAAATGTAAATGAGCTGCTTTTAAAGCACCTCAGCCTAAGAGTAAATAAGATGCTAAACAGGCAGAGGGGCTGTTTGGTTTTCACCCAAATTTTATCCTCAAGGCCGTAACACACCTGTTTTCTTGAAATGTTCATAGTAATCAGATAATATGAACATTTTTTTTTGGGGGGGGGGGGTAAGAGCACGTAATGAGCCCAGTGTACTTGACAGAACCTGCTGAGGTCTGGGACGTGTCCGGAGATCCAGGGTTTCCTGCATGTGAAGGAACCCGGTCGAAAGGCCTGGAAGAGGGTCTACTTCTTCCTGCGGCGCTCCGGGCTCTACTGCTCCACCAAGGGCTCCTCCAAGGTCAGAAAATCCACTCTGGGTTTGTTTGTTTGTTTGTTTGTTTGTTTTAGGTTACTGCATTCGTGTCATAGAACAAATAAAACACAGGAGGAGAGCTCAGATGGCCAAACGACACCGTGTTCTTTAGACCTGTGTTTGGGTTCCAGGAGCCTCGGCACCTGCAGTACGTGGCCGACCTGGACGACCTGAACGTCTACACCGTGGTGAATGGCCGTAAAGTGTACGGAGCCCCCGCAGACTTCACCTTCTGTATCAAGGTACAGCCCCCTCCCTCTGTTTTAGCTCCACTTTTGGTCTCCCCCAGCTCCTGAGGGCTGCACCATGTTCACCGGCTGGTTTCTGCTGTTGTTTGGTGATTGACAGGTGGTGGACAGTGGCTTTTTTTCTGCCTTTTGTGGCTGGAAATTAAAAAAACTAGGGCTGTTTTTTTTTTTAAACCAAAACATCGAGCTGATAGACTCACTTAGCTGAATAAACCACGTCCACCTAAGTCCCCTTGCATATTTCACGCACTTCCTGCGTCCTCCCGCGGGTAGATGTATTTACCCCGTGACCCTGAGCGGCCCCAGGGCCTCGTGACAGGCGGCCGGGCTGGGGACCCTGGTTGTTATGGCAACCGCTACCGGTTCCCGGGCCGGCGGCGATAGACGATGAACTGCTGCTCTTAGGGCTCGGTCCTGAGGGACCTGAGGAAGCGCCCCCTGCATTCGGCTTCACTTGCTTGCACTTTCCTTCTTCACTTGACCTTTCTTGGCGCATGTCTGCATTTCTTGGTGAATCAGCGCCACCACATGTAGACCAGTGGAACTCTGGGAATCTACACTGTTAAATTAAACGTCCGCATGGCGCCACCAGAGGACAGATCTGATTTAAACTGTTCAAAAATACCATTTGAGATGTACTTCCTGTTTGATCCCTTTTTTGAGGTTAAAACTTAGTGTTGTGTGTGTGTGTGTGTGTGTGTGTGTGTGTGTGTGTGTGCGCGCAGCCTTCCAGAGACCCGGTCCGTTCTCACGACCTGCGGATCCTTTGCGCGGAGAACGAGCAGACGCGAGCTTGTTGGACATCGGCCTTCAGACTATTCAAGGTTTTACATCAACACTAAAATCAAATTTTTCTCTCATGCACCATGAAACAGTTTTTCTCTCTCATTCTGTATTTATTATTCAGCAGATAAATCTGATTACATCCTCTAAAATGTTGCGGTTTTATTAACAGATTTTTAGAAAGCACCCTGTTTATCCTCATGTGCACGTGGACAGTAAAGTCGGTAGCTAATTAATATTGTGTGTGTGTGTTTGTGTTCAGTACGGGAAGCAGCTTCAGTGTAACTACCAGTTGTCCAAGTCGGCCCCGCGAATCCCAGGAAGGGTCAAGGTCGCCGACACCAGGGTGAGCTCATCAGACAAGGATTCTGGGAAATCGTTTCTGCAGTTAAATATGCTGTGTTTTAATTGTGTGTGTGTGTGTGTGTGTGTGTGTGTGTGTGTGTGTGTGTGTGTGTGTGTGTGTGTGTGTGTGTGTGTGTGTGTGTGTGCGTGCGTGCATGCAGTCAGAGTCGGAGGCCAGCCTGGTGGCCATGGACTTCTCGGGGAAGGCCGGAGGACGGGTCATCAAGAACCCGACGGAGGCCCAGAATGCAGAGAGGGAGGAGGGTCAGGCCTGGAGGGTGAGGACGGAGGGTAGGATGGGGGGGGGGGGTCAGACCCAGAGGGTGAGGATGGAGGCGGGGGGGAGGGGTCAGACCCAGAGGGTGAGGATGGGGGGGGGGGTCTGTCTCATTCTCAGTCTCAGCCTGATCTGGGGGGGTCAGTGGCAGTAATCCAGACCTTCATCTAGATAGTGAGGAAGACGAGAATCTGTGGTTTGACTGAGACAGAGTCAGAGGATAAGTCAGGTTTATTACAACTGGGATTTTATTTATTAATGAGGAACAGAGACGACAATCAGACGTGTTGTAAACAAACAAACCCACAGTTTGTTTAGACTGTCGTGACCTTTTCCTGTTTTCCTTCTGATGCAGCGGAGAGAGGCCCTGAGGTACAGCCTGCCCCAGCTGAACTCTGGAGCCAGACCCCCCTGTGAGTCCACGTGGGGGGGGGGTCCTGGTTCTGTATTCATGAAGATAAAAAATAAACCTAAAATCAGGCTGTTCAGCTTCCTCACTTGCTCGCTCACGCCCTCGTTCTCTTTCCTCGTGCGTGTGCGTGTGTGTGTGTGTGTAGCTGTTCACAAGACCCAGCTGTGGTTCCATGGCGGCGTGTCCCGGAGGGAAGCCCAGAGGCTGATAGAGAAGCAGGGGCTGGTGGACGGGTGAGTGGAGGAAGGAGAGCGGAGGTCGGTCGCTGCCGGTCGCTGCCGGACAGTCGGTCCCTTTGGCTGAAGGTTCACGTCAGGCGTCTCTGTTGTTGGGATAAGTGGCGTGGGTCAGGAAAAAGAGAGAGAGGGGAGCTCGGGAGGCTTTAGTGCAGGAAGCGGGAGTTTTTGGGGGTTTTTTGTGTTGCATAATCCAGGGATAAATCACCGAGACTCTTTTCGTCTCCGTGTGCAGATTTGCCGTGAGCTAGAAAACGTTGAAGCCTCCAGCGTTTCTCTGAGGAGCTGGCATTCAACCTCATCTGTGTGTGTGTGTGTGTGTGTGTGTGTGTGTGTGTGTGTGTGTGTGTGTGTGTGTGTGTGTTTCAGGATGTTCCTCATCCGTGAGAGCCAGCAACATGCCCAGTGCTTCGTCCTGTCGCTGTGTTACCAGCTGAAGACCAAACACTACCTGGTGATCCCCGTGAGTCCCCTCGGTTCTCTCCGCAGACAAATGATAACTAAAACAAATGAGCCCTCCTCAGTGCGATGTGACGTAACTGAGATTTCCCCCCCCCGCAGTGCGAGGACGAGGGCAGGAAGTACTTCACCATGGACGACGGTCTGACCCTCTTCATCGACCTCCTGCAGCTGGTGGAGTTCCACCAGATCAACAGGGGCATCCTGCCCGTCTGCCTTAAGCACCCCTGCGTCTGTGTGGTGCTGTGAACCCCCCCACTCTCTCCGGTCGACCTCTGCCCCCCCCCCAGCAGCACCCTCCCCTCCTGGCCCTGGATCAGAACCGTCCAGGTCTAAAGTGTGTGAGCTCCGGCCTTAGTCATCAGGTTTCTGTTTTTTACTGATGCCTATTAAGCACAGTTGATAAAGAGCAATTGTGTGAGTGTGTGAGTGAGTGAGTGATAATGTTATCAGGAGTTGTAAGTCGTGTACTGGGGGGGGCAGACGATAACCCCCCCCTTTAATATTTTTAATAATTTTCCTGCTACACACAGCAGTTGGTTGTGTTTTTTTTTTCTTTTGTGGTTTTTTTTCTAGTTTTAATTAATTAGCTGCGGCCCCTGGGGGGGGGGGGGCTTAATTGGCGACGCCGGACAGACGTTTAGCGCTTCGGGGGCCTGTTTGGAGAATGAGAGCACTTTTTACTAGCGTGCACTTTGATCCGAGCCGTGCACTGTGATGAACACGGGGGGGGGGGTTGACTGTTGCTGCACTGGAGTTCATTGAGGAATGTGACCATTGGAGGGCGCTCTGAGCCAAAGCTCTAAAGAGGATTTCCTCAGCTGTTTAATGCAGGAAAGGAGCACATGTATTTTTCATGTCTATGTTGAAGAAGAAGAATTGTCATGTCATGATCAGGAAATTTCCCACCAGGTTGCAAATCATGTAGCATGTAAATTTTCCTTTTTTTTGTAAGCCAAATTCTTATTGTGCCTTAAAATAAATAAGCTCATGTTATGTCTTGATGGGAGCGAGCGTCACCGAACAGTTCGGGCTCTCGATGCCTTGTTTTGCACGACGATGGTGAAGGGAAACTTTTGTTGTCTTGTTTGTTTAGAGCTGCAACATTTGGACGATTAATTAAAAAAAAAAATATACCGGATATTGACAGGTTTCATGACGGTAAATGAAAAAAGTCCCTGCAGGTTTTGAGCGTGATAATTAAACTCACCGAGCAAACTCCTTGCGGCTGAGAAAGACCGTGAGATGCGGTTAAAGTTCTGGAAAAAGCTGCCCTAGCAAGAGGGCCTCTAGTTACAACTTCTTTGGCAAAGCCTTACTATACAGGTCCATAATTTCTGAAAGTTTTCCTAATAATTTCCCTCAAACTTTCCCGGAGAAAACTTTTAGCTCAGCTGAAAATCTGTACATCTGAAATTTGACAACCAAATACGTTTAAGTAGACAAATTTATTGGGTTTTATGTCATATAGAAAAATTCTCCATAAACACATAATGAATTATTTTCTACTTGGGTTTCCATAATTTAATGAGAATTCCTGTTATTGGGACCAAATTGCTGACGTTAATTTCACTGTAACTTCTTTGAAATTATTGGAAAATTTCCCACCTGTAAAAGAAAGTTTGCAAACTTTTCTTGACCTTCAACACTTTGCACTTATTGTATTTTATCACGAGGTTCCATTAATGTATCAGCATATATACA
Organism: Istiophorus platypterus; assembly: GCA_016859345.1. Lineage (NCBI taxonomy): Eukaryota > Metazoa > Chordata > Actinopteri > Istiophoriformes > Istiophoridae > Istiophorus > Istiophorus platypterus. The sequence continues at coordinate 18,414,135 of CM029119.1, forward strand.
AATATTCTAATTACTCATCCAGTCCTAAAGGCCCAGTTTACTCTTTTTTTAATTAAAAAGGGCTCGTTAGTTCTGTGTCTTATAAATGTCTTTTTTTCAGACTTGTTTTATATGTTGAATAAATAATTTCATATTAAACACTGATTTTCTATCATTTAAACTTGACTCTTCGTTGTTTAGTTCCTGGGACGTGTTGTGTTTTAAAAAAAAGAAAAAAACGATAGGCAGGCAGGCAGCAGCAAGTTTGCGGATCTTTTACTGAAGTAAAATTAGAAATACAACAATTTAAAAATACTCCATTACAAGTATAAGTCCTGCATTAAAAAATTAATTCAGAAATATTACCAGCAAAATCCACTTAGAATCTAAAGTAGAAGTACTTTACTATAAAGTACTGCTAATATTGAATAATTATTTTGAGTCTGGCCACAACTAATCATTATGACCATTTACATAATTAAAACATATTGTCATGTCATTATACAGTTTGTATATGGTGGAAACTGATGAGGCACATTTACTCTAGTACAGTTCTGTGGTACTGTACTCGAGTATTTACATGTTAAGTTACTTTATACTCGAGCTCGGCCACATTCCAGAGGGAAATATTTTTGCCTTGCAGTCGCAAGTTTATGTTCAAAGTAATTTGTCTTTGACGGACGACAGGTAATAGCTCTAGTGAAACACATATACTGAAGTGAACTGAATTTCTAGCAGATTTTAGATGCAGGTAAGAGAACCTCCTTTCAAACTTGTGATACAAATACAGAGGGAAAATTTTTTAAATATTTTAAATATCCAGTGGTGGAAGAAGTATCCAGATGCAATTAAATGTACTTATAGTAAAAGTACTAATATACCAAATGTTAAATTGGAGTCACCAAGGTTTCAAAAGTGTATACTTTTTAATTCATTTTCGCACACAAGTTATTATTCTTTAAAATCATTGACATAAGTTTAATTTTTATTTATTTAATAAATGGTGATGTCACATTAATCCCCAACATGTGTACGACTCTGACCTGAGCGGCTCTGATGAGCCACGGTAACTCACAACCCCTCTAATATGTAATAATGCATAATAGAGCCTTTAATATACAATAATACAGCAGTTGACTCTATGTTATATATCATATATATATATATATATATATATATATATATATATATATATATATACACATTTCCCTCTGAGAGGCAGTGTTAGTGGTAGAAAGCAGATAAGTACATTTACTCAAGTGTTTCGAGGTACTTGTACTCCTACTTGTACTCTTGCTTGTACTTAAGTATTATCCCATTAAGCTACTTAAAACGTTTGCTCCACAGCCGCCGAATAAAATCACTGGTCAGCTGTTGTTACTGGTCAAGTTCCAGATGAAGATTGTATATAAAAACGCACAATAATCTTGTAAATTTCACCGTTAAAGTTTAAAATAAAAAACAGTTCTCATACTTTTTGGCTTATTTGCTGTCATAGCAACGAAAAGTTGAAAAAAGTAAAAATTGTGTTATATGTTCTTCACTTTTTCTTCTTTCCTCCCCCCAGTGATCATCCTGCGACCCCTCACTGAACTAAACTATTTAACTTTACATAAAGCAGTGAAACTAGCTCAACCACCAGGAGCTACAATCTAATAATGTAATACATAATAAAAAAACCCTCACCCTCAGGAGCAGGGACTTTTTACTTCAGAGGCTTCGACTCCATCTCGGTAAAAAAAAAATGAATAAAAAAATACACCTTTACTAGTATTAAAGGGATTTTGAGTGAAAGAGGTCTGAACACGTCATCCAAGGCTTGTCAGATAAATATAGTGGAGCAGCAGCAATAATGAACCTGAAAATGCTCAGGTCAAGTGCATGTGCCTTGGTGTTGTGCTTAAGTGCTCAGGCGGTGCCGCCGCCGCCGCCGCCGCCGCCGCCGCCGCCGCCCTCTGGGCCCCGGAGGACACTGCTGCTCTGCCTGATTTAAATTCGCTTATTATAAAGCTTTTGTTGGCCCCGAAAAACTAGACCGAGTGAGAAAAAAAAAGAGAGAGAGAGAAATCTGGACAGGTCCTGACAAACCCACCCCCCACCCGCCCTCCAGCGCCCCGGTGGAGCAACATGAAAGGCTGCCTGGGGGGTATTGTGGAGTCCTGGCAGCCCCCCCCCATCCATCCTCAGCTGGATGGCTGTGAGCTCTGCACTGTGGCTTCAGAAGCTAAAGAGCTGATTTCCTCTCTTCTCTCCATGTTAGTGTGTGTGTGTGTGTGTGTGTGTGCGTGTGGTTGGATGCCAGTGTGCTCGGATACCCCCCCCCCCAGTCCCATCCGTGCAAGGGTTGCTATGGCAACTAATTTTTTCGTGCCAGCCTGGATGGTCAGGTAAATGAGAGGGTATGAGGAAGATGGAAGGGAGACGGGGTCAGGGGGTTAAGGGTTTGGCGTTGGGGGGGGGGCTGTCGATACAGGTGCAGCATGATCACTGATCTGATTTTTTCAGGGTGATGGAGCCAAGAGGATGAGCTCTCTGAATGTGACCCCCCCCCCCATTCTCTCTCTGCACAAAGTGATATAAACTCAACAGTCCTTTGAAGGAGGGGGGCGGATTATTTCAGGCTGTGAGCTATGGGTTTTTAAACACTCGGTGAAAGAGTCAAATATTTAAATATGAAACTAGTACGACTGTCGATTTTAATTCTCTGGTTAGATTCAAGTCATCGCACGCTCACACACTATATATAGTGTCTCCACTTCCACTAGATCCACCTTAATAATGGGAAACAAAATACAGAAAAGACCAAGAATAAAATAAAATGAATCGATCTAATGGTTTTGGTCTTTTTGGAGGTTTAATATCGTGATAATGCTGCAGATCGTCCCCGCACGGAGGCCGCTTCGCGTGGAAGCTTTTATTTTGGAGGATGCAGGTCTATGCTGCTATCGACGGGTGTTCTTATTACCCCCCAACGAGGGCGGGTAGAGCAACAGACAGTCCAACAGTGGCACAAACTGCAGCGTCTAAAATAACTGCCCCCCCACAACCTCCTCTTTTTTAATTTTATGGCCAGTTTGAATCGCCGCCCGCCGAACTGGCCGCATAAAGACGTAAATCGAACGCACCTCAACAGGTGAAACTGCTCCGGGGGGAAAATGGCGGCGTGTTCGCGAAAGATGTCGCAGTTTATAACAGTAAAGTGGAAGAAAATAGGAAGAAACGTCGGGACTCGGAGCCTAAAGTGTCCAAAGTGTCCAACGTGAGGAGATGGGATCCCTCCCGATGTGTCTTCGTCTCTCTGTGCCTCCGTCGGTCGTTTGCTTTCGACGGGGGCCGGAGGGGCAGCGGGTCCGGCGGCTGACGGTAAATCCAGCGCTTCTCTCCGTTAGTTTCTTTTAATGCCGCGGTTCTCCCCTTTAAAAAGCTCCTTTCTGCCGTTGTCGTTTTTAACTTCTGCTGTGTTTGATTAATCGATTAACCGTCGGCCAGTGAAACGGTTGCTCGACATTGATGCTGCTCCTCTAAAGCTGCTGAAGCTACCGAGGAACATTATCGGTAACTACCAGCTACTAGCTTTGTTTTCATTGTTAGTAATCTACTGATCGTTTCCTCGATTAGTTTTTATCGATTGATTAAACGATTAATTGTTTTATCTAGAACATGTGGAGAAAAAATCGAATAACCACATAAGACCAAGCTAACCAGTAAATAATCACATTTAAGAAGCTGGATCAGGGAATTTAAAAAAAAAAGACTCAAAATGATTTATAGAGAAAATAATTGACAGATTAACCGACGATGAAAACAATCGATTGGACTTAATAGACTTATTGTTTTCAATTGATTAATGTTTGATGCTTGAGGTGTCATTTTCTTGGTTTGTACAAAAGGAAGCGGCCGGGATTAGTCGGTTGATCGCTTATTTTATCAAAGGCGAATGAATATTCAAATATTCTGATAATCGGTGAATTAGGTCATATTTAGGTAAATGAGAACTAAAAGCTTTGGTTCTAGGTTCTCCGATGTGAATATTTGCTGGTTCCCTCAGTATTCTACTAATGTAGGCGGATATTTTTGGGTTTTGGACCGTTGCTCGATAAAACAAGATACTTGAGGATGTGATGGTCATTTTTCTCCAATTCCAGGACAGGCTATAGACTCATGGATTGGGGAAAATGGTAATCAGATCAATTGATCATGAAAACAGTCCTCACCTGTCTTTGTTTGGAGCAAGACAAAAGCATCGAGGGTCTGATTGTTCTGGTGTTTTTGATTCATTTACGAAAAAAAGCTGTACTCAGGAAGGTATCGGGGGATATAGACTGGATTGATAGACTTTCCTCTCCAGGTGTGAAGCACGACGTTGGTCCTATCATCGATCGGTACATTCTCACCTTGTTGCTTCGTTTTTTTTTTTTTTGTTGTTGTCCTTCAGCCTCTCTAGTTCCTCCATTTGGGAGTAAAAAGACTAGTATCTCAGGTGAAGTGGAACCAAACACCTGTCTGTCGACGAGGATGCAATTCATCCCTGTTAAAACCGGTGTCGGCCTGGCGGAGCGGGGGCGCGTTTCCTCGGCTCTTAACTTGGTGCTGCGCCGGCGAAGCTTTGAGCGGGTTTGATGGACGGAATGGGCTCCGCCGACCTTCGAGACCTGTCTGGCGCGTTTTCAAGGCCTGGTCAAACAGTTTGAATAAATAAATACTCAAAAAACATTGTTTTTCAAAAAAAAAAAAAAAAATTCGAGAGGCATCAAGAAAAAAGCCTTGGAGAGTGAACAGGCTTTGAGATGAGATTCAAAACGCGAGTTAAGAGTTTCCCGATCTGAGCCAGAGGGACTGAAGAAGCTGAGCCACTACGAGTCTCGAACCTTGAGCGGGAAAACACTGCCTCCATGAATAAAAAATGAAACGAATTCATGAAGAACACCCGTTATGCACTTTGGGAGCGTTGACACATTGGTCCAAGGTACCTCTCAATGGTGCTAACCTTGTCTCCTCTTTGGATAATTAGCCTGAATAAGCCACTTCAGTCGTTAAGCTCTGAAACGAGATACAAACAAACAGTGAACGGCTTCTATAAAATGAGCTGAGTCTGTCGCCTCACATTTTATTTTGATCACAAGTGCCTCGCTCTCGCACCACCGGCAGTTTGGCGACTCGTCTGTAGCCGTTTCGAGTGGGAGACGCCACCTATGGCTGAAATTCCCAATATCGCCGTGTTGGACGTGTTCTTTTCCCTACTCTTCTTCTTGAAATTGCGGCCTAGACAATAAGACGTGGCCATGAAAATAACCAGGGGCCGTTGTTGCTAGGGCTCAGTCAAAAACCCCCATATCTTCTCCGAACCGTGACCCCCCCTTACAGTTTTTTTTCTCAGGATTTACATTCTTTCATTCAGTCAGTCCTTGGAGATGGGAGCTAGAGAGCCAGCTGGTGCTAAACTCACAGTATCTGCTCATCTGCTCGGTCAGACGTTCACCTATTCATGAAAAAGACGTGTTTGCACCACGACTCGCGGCGGTTTTCCTTTTGGATGTGGACGGTATTACAAAACTCATGATCCACACTCGCCACTTCCTTAAACATTGACACGCGATTCCACAGAAGTTGACTGACTGCTCCGCTGCTGAGGGAGTCTTCATCTGTGCAACGCACCTGGATGCTGCCCTGCCAAGGAGGAGGAGGATGACGAGGATGACGAGGATGACGAGGATGACGATGATGACGATGATGACGATGATGACGATGATGACGATGATGACGATGATGACGATGTTGTCTCCGCATAAAAATGTTAAATGTAATCAACAGAGTTCCACGTATAAATTTTCCAGGCTGATGTATGGGCTGAGATACTGCAGATATCTCGTGCATATGTTGGAAGTAATGATTTTTACATAAATTCCATTGATATCGACGATACTAACGTTTTTGGATTTTTATTTATTCATTTTTAAACCCTCAATCAGCAATATCTTTATCAGGCTCCAAAAACCCAGCGTTGGTCGGGTTATAGAGAGGGGACATTAACAGCTGTCCACAAACTTGTGCAAATTTTGACTTCACCTGGTTCAGCTGTGGCTTGTTCTGTTAGGGGGTGCACCGAGTAATCTGCTACCGGTGAATGAATCCATATTCACAGGTAACCAATCGGTTACCAGTGAATTAATCAGTTACCAGCGAATTAATCGGTTAACAGCGAATTAATTGGTTACTGGTAAATTACTTTGATAAATCGTGTGTGGCCCACATTTTTTTCCCTTAGGAGAATTTCAGCAACCCATCGTAGACATTTGACAATCGTGTCAGATCGTTTTTGAAAAAGACTCCCCACGGTCTTCAAGGCAGAAATAAAACTCAGTACGAGCGGAATTTTTTTGTAGCTCACTTATTGTGAAGGAAAATGATTTAAACACAAAGAAGTCTGCTCCCTGACTTGCTTTGTAAGCTGCACAATTGCATAAGGATGTGACTCGTTTTTCTTCCCTGTGATGACAATCCAGGCCAGGATGCCGGGAAATGAGGACGCCGGTTTTTCTCGCAGCCTTATTGCAGAAGGAACTTGTTCCTTTTTTCTTTTCTTTTTTTTTTGTGTCGACATCTCTTATTGATCATAGAGTCTGATAAATGAGCGGCGCTCCAGTGACAAACTCCTCCCGCTGTCGCCCATTTGTCTTTTCTCGAATCATTTCTGTCCTGCAGACCCATTCAGAGATCTCTGCTCCCCCTGTCGAGAGAGAGAGAGAGAGAGAGAGAGAGAGAGGCAAAAGAGGGGGGGTGTTTACCTGACCCACTTTTCGTCTCCGTAATCCACATTCAGCCAAAGATCAAAGTGTCTGTCTGCCCGAATGTTGGGAAGTCTAAAAATAGGGTGACTCAATTAAAGCCCGGCCGGCGACGAACCGAAGGCGCTCCGAGACACTCGGCGGCGGCGTCCAGGGAAGCGGCGTCTTAGCCCCCGGCCGGTTCTTTCATCCAGTGTGAAAGAGAAACCCTGGTATTCGGGGACGGACTCGCCCGACGCGTTATGTTAACAGATCGACGTGGCGATTCGATTCTAACGCTTTGATGACGGAGTGTTTGCCTTATATCGTTTTCTCGGCAGGAGATCCAAGGTTTTTCTTTTTTGTTTGTTTGTTTTTTTGATTCCATATTGTCAGAGCAATTAAACCTATCAAGCTGTGAATTTAGTCGCTCAGAGACAGTTTAATTTCCCTTTTTGATGCGTTCTCCCCATCTGCTGGGTTCAACCTCTAGTAGGTCTCCAACTGTCTCTGTCTTTTCAGAGAACCTCTCATCCCACGTAGACTCTTATCCAGGTCAGGGACTTTGTGGTTCTCTTACCCTCTGAGGAAAAAAGACTAGTTAGAGGATCAGAATGGGTCCAGTTTTCCAAACCTACCCACTGTTAAACCCTGCAAAGCTCAGCGCCTGGACTAAAGCGGATTTATGCTCCGGCGTCGAACCTTCGCCGTAGCCAGGCAGGCATCTCCCAAAAAAAATTACGCATTGCGGCGACACAGACAGCGCGAACGGTGATTGGTCGGCTCGGTAGCGTCGCATTTCTGGCTCCACCTCATTCTTTGCTGCCCTCGTACAGACCGTCTCCTCTGAAGTCTTCTTTCGTTTCTGCGTCGCAGTAAGTCTAGGAAAAACTAAAAATGCTGTTCAAAACCCGTCAGCTCCAACCCCATCAGGATCCGCTTGGATTCAGTTGCCATGGTTTTGATGTGTCCTGAGAAACCTGTGGAAAAAAGCGTTGAAGAAGCTCAACACAGTGGCATATAAATGCTGCCGCCAACTAGTGGTTTGGGGGTGTAACTAAAAGTTTATTTCAAGTATTAAAGTAATGGAGACCTTTTGTAAACTGACATCAGTAGTTGTACATGTCCACCACCTGTGTTTCATTGGCGCCAGACTTTAGCCAAACGACTCTCGCTGATCTGAGCTCTTTATCCGTCTTTGCCGACGAGCGTTGCCTTTTAATCAGCCCAAAGTTAGACGACGCCTCCAGATGAGACTCCACCATGATTTCATGTCTTTTTTTCCCCCCTTTTTTGTTTTTGCCCCTTCTGCCCTGGCCTCTGTGGCTCAGGTGCCGCCATTGGTTTGACATCATTGAGGAAAGTTCATGGTAGAACTGCCCCCCCCCACTGTTTTTTAATTCTGCCCCTGATCCCTCAGAGAATCTGTGCACGTCTCTGCCGTCACCCAGTGTGAACTCGTGTGTCTGTTCTGACATCTGGCGACTTCCAGGAGCGCCGGCGTCAAGCCTTTTTGAAGTTCCCTGCACCTGCCCCCCCGCCACCACCACCCACCCCACCCTCGCTACCTATGGGTAATTGCCGCCTGCTCCGTGTGCTGTGTGCACCGTTGCTGCATGTGTCCGCATCACGGGCCGCATCCCGATTTGATACCCCCCCCCTTCCGGCCAAGACGCGGCGAGAGAGCAGCTGTTTCCCGATGTCACCGGTCAAACTTGGGAATCCATGAATGTATAAATACCCTGTCACCCCCGTCCGCCCCCCCTGTATTTATTCCCTCTGTCTTCATCCGTCTTTCTACTCTCTTTTCGTCTGCGTAGTCTGTCATTGGCTCATCTTGTCGGCCCGTCCACCTGTCACCCCCGTCTCCTGTCGTCCTCCTCGGACAGAGTTTCGTCAGGAGCCCCCCCCCCCGCGTCCTCCTTCCCTCCCTCACCACTCTCCACATTTAAACTCCACACCTGGTTCTTACAGAGTTAAAACATGGGGGATGGGATGTCGCCTCGCCGGTGGTTCACCGAGAGAATCCGGGGGGGGGCTGGGCGAGGGAGAGCATACATCACTCTGATGTGTTTTCTATTATCCACCTGTGGCATATTGTGTTTTTATTTGTGTATTTTTGTGTGTGTGTGTTTGCAGCAGAGCGAGGGGCTCAAGGGCGAAAGGTGAAAAGACGCTCTGGAGCGTTATGACGAACGTCCACGCTCTCTGTCTCTCTCTCTCGCTCTCGCTCAAGGCCCAGCGAGCATTATCTTTAATTTATCGCGATGTTTTATTTACCGACAAGTCAATTCAGGCCATCAGGCAACGAACCGGATCCGTGTTGACTGACGCACATCGTCCCGTTCGACTGTTCTACTTTTCTTTTCTTTTTCTTTTTTTTTCATGTTTCTCGGCTCGGACCACGTGAACCAAAGCATCCGTGGATCCTTAACATCCTGAAAGGTCTTGAATTTGATTTTTTTTTTTAATTTTATTTTTTTTAATCATAAAAAGTCTTCAGAAGTCTTGTTTTTTAAGCACAAAGCTGACAAGGCCGAGACCTGCGAGAGAAACCGTGTCGACCAGCAAGATATGAGGTTTCTTATTTTAATCTAACATCGATTCTTCCTCCGTCTCCCCTGGGTCCTTTTTTTTTTTTTTTGTCCCCGGTTTGTTTATATGCCCCCCCCACCCACGGTGACGGGATTCAGGAAGGAAACAAATAATATTGAAGAAATAGACGTAGTCTTCTGACTGTAAATAAAAGCTGCAGAAACGAGATGTGCAAAGGTTTTTGTTGAAGACCTTTCGGAAACGTTTTCGGTTAAACATTTTTAATTATTATATTTTACTGATATGATGTGTGGGGGTTTTTTGTTTGGTTTTTTTGCGTCTGTATATCGGGGAAGTGTCTGTGTTGTTTCGACTTGGTCTAGTCTAAAGCTTTTGTCAGTTCCGGAAACGGTTCTGAACGTTCTAGGCTGAGGTCCGAAAATGCTTTAAATTTGATTTTAGGAAGGTTGCGGACGCGTGTGTGTCTTTGTCAATATTAACTCTGTATTATTTTATGTCCATAGACAGCAACATGTTTTATGTTCTGTCATGTCCCAGCAGCCAGAGCTGCACTCGTGGTTATTTTCTTACTCATTTCTTTTGAGGTCAGTGTTTGTTTTTCCAGAAACTTTTTTTTTTTATCTCTCTCTCTCTCGCTTCTTCTCTTCGATCCTGTTTTGCAGTGGCCAACCCCCCCAGTTCCCTGGGGATGCTATTATCAGGTGTCACAGTGTGCCTGATACACAGCTCCCGTGACATTGAAAACACACACAAACAAACACACACACGTGTCTCATTAATTCATGGCGCTTCATCTCAGGATTGAATTACAGCCCGTGCGAGGGCAGGATTCGCTTTGACAGTATCCTTTTGTTGCGCACACACACACACACACACACACTCACTCACTCACTCACTCACTCACTCACTCACTCACTCTCACACACACACACACACACACACACACACACACACACACACACACACACACACACACACACAGATCAGCTGCATCTGCAGTGTTTCATCACACATCATCATAGCAGCAGCACTCATGATTCATGTCACATGCAAAGTGGCATTCATAATTCTCCCCCATCCCTCAAGTGACACCAGCCCCCCCCCCCCAAGCGCGGTGAAATTCCCACAGACGCATCACACAAACATTCTCCGACACACACACACACACACACACACACACACACACACACACACACACACACACACACACACACACACACACACACACACACACACACACACACACACACATTCACACACATTCTCACACACACACACACACACACACACACACACACACATACATTCTCACATACACACACACACACACACACACACACATTCACACACATTCTCACACACACACAAACACACACACACTCTCATGCTGACACAGCTCCGCCAGAAGCCGAGACATGGACCCGCAGAGGAGGAAGGGATGAAACCGGAGTGCGAGAGGACGGAGGGCAAGAAGAAACCACAGTAGAGGAGGAGGAGGAGGAGGAGGAGGAAGAGGAGGAAGAGGAAGAGGAGTGAATGGGGGAAGAGAGAAGAGGCTGACGGGATAAAGAAGAAGCCGAGAGAGGGAGCGACTGCACGGCAGAGGAACGGTCGCAAGCGGGAGCATCCAGGCGGAGAATGGGCAATTCCTCCTTCCCAGGCATGTCCCCTCTCTCTCCGTCCATTCTGTAGTTGCAGGTATTTCTAACTTGTGTGCCTTTCTCTGACGCGCTGGGGGTGCTGGGAAACTGCCGCCGTCCCACCGTCCGCCCCCCCGCTATGAAACGCTGTCTGTGTTTGTGTCTCTTTCCCTGCATGCCCTAGGAAGGTGGGATCGATATCACTTTGCGGAGTTTCGAGTAGGTCTTTGCTCCTCGATACTTTATGTATGTGGGTGTGTGTGTGTTGTTTCTGTAGCAGCTCTGCAGGTTGTGAACATGCGCCAAGATCTGGGACGCTGAGTTGAAGTAAAAATGTGCTTTGATTAGAGACGGATCTCCTTGTATGGTAACCGTATCCTGTCCCGATAACCAGTGTTTTTTTGGGGTTCGTTGGAAGTTTCTTTCAAAACGCACCTGAGCGCGGGCGTCGTCGTTTACCACCGGGAGGTCCTCGCCGTTGGCGGCCGGCTGAAAGGCGGCTATTGATGGACGTACAGAGGCTGCTGTTGTTTGGAGAGGGAGAGACGGAAATTGGGGGGGGGTGAAGGAGGTTTTGCTGGATGTTAATGCAGAGGCTTAAAAATACACAGAAGCAGTGTGAGCTCCACCTGGTGAGCGTTGGAGGACACAACGCCACGGTGAACACATCTACCTGAGGTGGACAGAGGTTTTTATTCTGCAGATGGTCAGAGGTTTAAACCATTTACTTTGGTTTAGTTTTTTAGTTTTTTGCTTTCACATCTGCTGTTTGTGCCTCTCATGGATTATTTGTCCATGTCACAGAAGCAGGGGTCTGTTTTTCCGAAGGGGGAATCCCTGACTGTCGGGAAAGAGTCGGTGATTAGGCTACAAAAGAGAATCTTTTTCCCGTCCGTAGATGTGACGACAGTCCTGCAAATTCCAGCAGCGATTTGGGGGGGGGGGGGGGGGCATCGGTTTTCTTAACCCTGGAAAAGGGAATGATAAGAATTGAATTGTTGAATTTTTAACTTGTCTCTGTTGTTGGTGCCGGCAGCTTCGCCATCTTTGTCGTGAGTTTCGCCGCCTGAAGGCCGATTTATGTGCCGAACCTACACCGTAGCCTGACATGCAAAGAAACGTTTCTGGCTCCTCCTCCTCCGACGGCTTCTTTCGTTCCCACGTCGTGGTAAATTTCAGGAAAAATTAAAACTGCTCTCTGATATCCGACTCTGTCAAGATCCACTCAGTTTCGGTGGGCGGCAAAGAAACTCCATCACTGCCGCCGCCAACTAGTGCATTGGCGGTGTAGCTGCAGAGATGCTCACGATGGCGTGGGACACTTGTGTAGGTTCGACATGGAGGCATAAATCTGGCATGAGGCTCCTGGTCGGGGTGAAATCAATGGAGTGACATATGGCTTGATTCGTTTTTAACTGTTCCATATATCCATCACACAGAGTCCGATCTAACGTATGTTCTCCAGCAGAGCCTGGAGGTTATCGCAGCTTTGTTTGCTATGTTTTAATGTTTTGGATTTATTTAATTATTTTTTTCTGCAACTGACTGGATGGAATGAAATCATAACTTTGTGTTTGATTTACAAGCTGGTTTTCATTAAATGTTTTTACATCATGTCAGTGGTTAAAATACTGTTTTAAATGGGAAAAAGACCCACATCGTTTCATAAACTGTGAGATATTAATTGACTTTTGACTGTTAACGTGGCGACTATCAGTTTGCATCTCTACCTGTCATACAAGCTGAGAAGCCAGAGTCAATTTTCCGTCTTTGTTTGGATATGGATACCCATACGCTAATGAGGGAAGAGTCGCAGAGTGTCGACACACACACACACACACAGACACACACACGCACACACATTAGCGGCAGCTGCTGTTTAAAGACCAGCGGTTATTTGCCGTCTCATTGCCTCAGGAAATGACTTTCTTCTCTGAATGCTGAATGCTGGGGACCGCGCAGACTGGACTGGGCCGGCGGGCGAGGGGGCAACCGGTCTTCGCTATCATTTCAATCGGTATCGATTTACCCGACGCCCTCCCCCTCTCCTCGCCCTCCGGCGCACTTGCTCCGCGCTAATCTTTGTCGGAGCCGGAAAAGACTCCAGCGCCTTGAAACACGGTGGGAGACTGGGATTTGTGGGGGGGGTAGATGCGAGGCCTGTCACGTTCCGGATTCCGTCTCACTCGGGAAATTGCTGAGGATTTGATCTGAGCCGAACATTTTTTGAAAACGCGCCCGCGCACATCTCGAACTTCTTGAGTGTCTTTTTGTGCTGCGTGAGTCGCGCCCCCCCCCCGTCATCACAAGCTGGAGCTGGGAGGGTTTGAGAGGAGGGGGGAGGGGGTGGGCGTCGGGCGCAGATCAAGCTCGTCGAAATCACAAGCGACCGGGGAGCAGAGAGAGAAAAACGGGGAGAAGAGGCGGCGAAGGATCAGTCGGAACGCCGAACGGCGGATTTCCCACGACGACCCGATCAAACTTGTTGACATCTGGGAGGAAGACGGGGGCGGGGGGGTGAAAGGCAGAGGAAGGAAGCCGAGCAGAGGGCGCCGACATCAGAGCACTGATTGATGCGGTTGCCACGCAGCCTCCAGGTGAGGGCGAGCTGACTGAAATATTGACTCAGGGATGTCTGCCCCCCCCCCCCGGGCCCGCCCCCTCCTCCACCCCCCCAGCTCTGCTCCGCCCTCTGACATTTAGAGCCTCTGCTGCGCCGCCATCCGTCACGTTGCCTCCTCTGACTCCCTTTCACGAGTCGAGACGACATTTTAGAGAAACCCGGCATCCAGCGCCGGGGCTGCAGATGCACCAAAAAAACAAAAAAACAAAAAACAAACAAAAAAACGCCGCTTCTGACGCCGTAGGCCTCTTAAATCTGGTGGGAGGTCAGAGGGCGTGACGACGCTCTGACTGAAAGGACGCCATTTTGATAAGACATCGTCTCTGACGCGTGAACGCGGCCCAGCTGCCGCTAGGTTTAGGCCCGGGTTCCATCTAGAGCTGCGGCGTTCGGTCAATGGGCGGTCGATCAATCGATTGACAGAAAGTTGATCAGCGGCCGCTTTGACAATCAAATGATAGTTTTTGTCTGTTTTTTTTTTTTTAAGCATAAAACCAAACGTTTCCTGGTTCCAGCTTCTTAAACGTGAGGATTTGATGCTTTTCTTTGTCACACCTGATGGAAAACTGAATATTTTTTTTATAAACAAAATGATTTATCCATTAATCAATAAAATCATCAGATTAATCAATTATCCAGGTAATTGTTGCAGCCCTAATTCATTCTCCCTCCCACTATAGCTATAGATTATTTTCACTATTGATTTTCCCTTTATTCTAGTTATTTATAAAGGATTTGGTCAGAAACAATGACTGATGCGTCACAGTTCACCAGAGATTATTAAACTAACACTGTAAAATTCATGTTTGTTTCTTTTTAAGTCTAATTGTTTTCATAAATCAATTCAGTGATTAAAGCATCGCTAATAAGCCTCAGATTCTCATTCAGCACATTTTTCAATTTGGCTGCAATAAGCAAAATAATTTAGCTGCTTCAGCCTTTTAACCACAAAAAAAAAAAACAAAAACAACCTCATCTTTTATCCACTGAGTGACTGGAAATTAATAAAGACAATTGAAAAAAATTTTTAAATCTCTGGCGACTAAACCAGATTTCCCCAATAGATCAATTTACCTCAGCCACAACAAACGATTATTTTCATTATTGATTCATAAGAAGTTTATTTTTTTGATTAATCGAATCCAAATCTAAAAATATTCACAATAAACACAATCGGTCACATTTAAAAAGCTAAAATGTGAGTTCTTGTCATTTTTGGCTTAAAAAAAGTTCACTAGAACGATCAAGTGATTATCAGTTAATATCCTGCCAAAAAATCGATCAGTCGGCTTAGCTTTAGCTCCGCAGAACATGGCGGATTCGGTTCGAACTCTAGGACGCAGGAAGTCAACATGCGTCACCGTTTTATGTTAAAAAGAAACAACGTGACAGGACAGTTGCAGGAAGTGAAGGGAAATTTCAGAAATTCAGCTTAAATCCACGAAAGGAAAACAAATCTTTTCCCAGACGTTTGCCACCTTCTGTTTTTCCATAAACTGTCAGTCACTGTAGTTTAGTAGAATTTATTAGTTTTTAATAGAAGGTATTAATTTTTATTAGAATTTACTTTGTAGCTGTGAGCAGGGTCTCTGGTCTTGCAGTGGGTAAGTGGTGTCCATCAAGCGCATGTTTAAAAATAATAATAACACAAAGCAGTAACTCCGCTCGCCACTCGTCCCCGCCGCCCGTTTGGTTAAACGCCACACTGCGGTGATGACACGGCGGCGTTTAATAGGTAGCAGCTGGCTTGCTTTCTTTTTTTAATCGTTGGAGGATAATGTCACAGAGGATTTTTTTTTTTTTTTTTGGAGGCTCAAGGACCCGAGCTTTACCCGACAGAGGTCTATAATTAAACAACCTTGGCCTCTCGGGTGAAGCAATAAACCACTGACGACATGTCACGACTGAGAGTTATTAACAATAAATCTCGGTTAATTTGCCCCCCCAGAGCTGACCCTGGACCAGCTTGGCGGCCCGTCTGCACGTCACCTCATTTATTCATCCAACGGAAAACGCTCATCAGAAACTCCGCAGCACGGTGGAAGATATTTCTGTAGCCCATAATGATCAGGGGTGGGGGGGTCATTCATGCTGTTGTGTCTGGGTTTTTTTTTTCTTTCCTTGTTTCTAGGACACTCAGAACATCTTTTCTGCCACTTTAAAAACATTTTTTAGCAACTTGACCTGCTTTGGCCTCCAGGTGCATCTGACTTTTACCTCTGTCCTCACACCACCCACATGTTGGGGGGGGGGGGGGGGGGGTGGCGTATGGCTTAAAGGTCTCCCAGCCCATGCTGCGTTTTTTGGCTCTGCCCTTCTTTTTTTTTTCCTACAACGCGGCGCCATCTTTTACCCTAAAGCCCCGTACTTCCTTCCACAGGCTCAGCCGTAAAACGCCGACAGAGGAGGGGACCGTTTCCACGAGTGGAGCGTGTCCGTCGGCGTCAGTCTTCCCCGATGACGACGACGGACAAGACGCAGCCTTTTACGCTTCCGCCTGGGTCCGTGTCATCAGTAGCTTAGTATTTTCCAGCCTCCATGAGGCTTGTACACAAAGCGGGGAGAAAAATGGCTGGAAACAAAAGGCAGCGAGGAGATGGCGGCCGCTTCTTCTCCAATAAATCAGCTTAATTGCAAACTGCGTCACACTTTTTTTCTTTTTTCTTTTCTCCCCCTCTCAGCAGCAGCAGCAGCCGTCCCCATCTTCAATTCGCAAATTGACGGTTTCTGGACACAAAAGTGCAGATAATGACCATGGGTCCGCTGATGCCGGGGCCAGCGATGTGCTCCCGTTGAAACCCTCTGTGGAGGGGTGGGGGGTGGGGGGGCACTCACACCGATTACACAGCATCTCTGCGGCATTTTAAAGTGTTCAGCTCACACACACACACACACACACACACACACACACAGAGCTGCTGTCATATGACAACCGCTGCGTAATAGATCCATGCGACGGTCAATGACCCAGAGATGCAGGAGTCACATTTACTCTGTGGGCAACGTCACTCCGCATTAGATGAGGCGTCTTCGTCCATTAACGTCTTAAATGTGATTTATTTTCAGGGAGGTTTCGGGGGGGGGCTGGTCACACACCAGACGGCCAGGCGAGGTCGTCAGTCGCCGGGGTAACGGGCGAACGTGGTGGAAATCTGCTCCGTTTTTGGACACGTGAACCGGGGCGGCAGCCATTGATGCATTTTTAAATACAATTTGGTTTTGTGGCATTTTCACTTTATTTGGTAGAATAGATTGATAAGAGGATTTAAGGGTTAAGTCAATGGGAACTGGGGTAAATCCTGCCGCAGTTCATCGTTGGCACATCACGCAATAACTCAAAGAGATGTTGAAAAACACCTGTTGCACTTTCCAGAAACCAGAGTTAATGGCTTCGCGTTATCAGTTTTTGTCTGATTATGAATCTAACTCACAAAAGAGATCAGATCCTCACAGCTGAGACGATGGAGAAACGTTCGGAGTCTCTGCTTGGAGAACGACCCAAACCATCTGTCGATCGACTCATCGTTCCAGCCCTAGAACACTGGGTCCCGTCCCACATTTCCCAGCATGCAACTCAAAGCTCCGACCACACGGCCCGTCTTTGTTAGACCCTCGCTGCCCGGTCAGGCTGAGTGGGACTCACCGTCGCCAGTAAACTGGCCAAACGTCCCAGTTGTTTTGTGTGTGTGTGTGTGTGTGTGTGTTTCGAGTCCTAGCCTGGCGGATTCACTGGCCAATCAGTTTCTCTACCTGCGGCGTTCATGCCCCCCCCCCCCCCCCCCGATAGGTAGATTGGAGAGCAGCGTGAAACGCACATGCTACACACAGCGACCTCCATTTATCCATCGGTTTTCTTAACTGGTTTTGATGCAATTAGAGAGAGAGTCTCAGTGTGACTTCTTTGTTGTTGTTGTTGTTGTTGTTGTTGCTGCCCATGTGCTACGTGAAAGCCTGAACTCGTTTTCACCACAGTGGTAGATTTTCCTCAAATGGCCTCTGTTGTAGCTTTTTAAGATGACATAGAAAAAGACAGAGTCATGGGGATGTGGACTGTACAATGTGTTTTCTGCCTGTGTGTGTGTGTGTGTGTGTGTGTGTGTGTGATATAGACGGAGAGAGAGAGGGGGAGAGAGAGGAGGTTACTTCAAGGTTCTCCTTCTTGAATAAATTCAGTCTAATTTGAAAAACTTTCCCTTAAAGATTGAATCGCAGATAATCATCACAAGATTATTATTTTTTTTTCCCCTCTCAAGGCCAATTTATGCCTCTCAATCGAAGCTTCGCCGCAGCCTGACGAGTTGCGTGGACGCGGACGCTCCCGGACGCTCCCGGATGCTCCTGGACCTTCCCGGACGCTCCCGGACGTTCCCCGTGGCTTGATGTGGATGCACAAATTGGCCTTTACGGCTTTAACATTTTGTCCTTGATGAGTTTCAGTGACATGTCTGGTAGAAACCCGCCTGTCAGATAACATTACTGGAGAGAGAGAGAGAGAGAGAGAGAGAGAGAGAGAGAGAGAGAGAGAGAGAGAGAGAGAGAGAGAGAGAGAGAGAGAGAGAGAGAGAGAGAGAGAGAGAGAGAGAGAGAGAGAGAGAGAGAGAGAGAGAGAGAGAGAGAGAGAGAGAGAGAGAGAGAGAGAGAGAGAGAGAGAGAGAGAGAGAGAGAGAGAGAGAGAGAGAGAGAGAGAGAGAGAGAGAGAGAGAGAGAGAGAGAGAGAGAGAGAGAGAGAGAGAGAGAGAGAGAGAGAGAGAGAGAGAGAGAGAGAGAGAGAGAGAGAGAGAGAGAGAGAGAGAGAGAGAGAGAGAGAGAGAGAGAGAGAGAGAGAGAGAGAGAGAGAGAGAGAGAGAGAGAGAGAGAGAGAGAGAGAGAGAGAGAGAGAGAGAGAGAGAGAGAGAGAGAGAGAGAGAGAGAGAGAGAGAGAGAGAGAGAGAGAGAGAGAGAGAGAGAGAGAGAGAGAGAGAGAGAGAGAGAGAGAGAGAGAGAGAGAGAGAGAGAGAGAGAGAGAGAGAGAGAGAGAGAGAGAGAGAGAGAGAGAGAGAGAGAGAGAGAGAGAGAGAGAGAGAGAGAGAGAGAGAGAGAGAGAGAGAGAGAGAGAGAGAGAGAGAGAGAGAGAGAGAGAGAGAGAGAGAGAGAGAGAGAGAGAGAGAGAGAGAGAGAGAGAGAGAGAGAGAGAGGAGGTTACTTCAAGGTTCTCCTTCTTGAATAAATTCAGTCTAATTTGAAAAACTTTCCCTTAAAGATTGAATCGCAGATAATCATCACAAGATTATTATTTTTTTTTCTTCAAGGCCAATTCTATGCCTTCAATCAAGCCCCGCAGCTCTGACGAAAGGTGTGGATCGCTGACGCCTCCCGACGCTCCCGGACGCTCCCGGATGCTCCTGGACCTTCCCGGACGCTCCCGGACGTTCCCCGTGGCTTGATGTGGATGCACAAATTGGCCTTTACGGCTTTAACATTTTGTCCTTGATGAGTTTCAGTGACATGTCTGGTAGAAACCCGCCTGTCAGATAACATTACTGTTAAACATCAGGGCTCAAAAAGCAGAGGAATCAGCTTGCAGATCACACACACTGTCACATGTAAAGAGAAGAGTGTGTCCGTAACGGAGGTGAGAGGCCGCGGGACGGAGAAACGGCCGACCCGCGGGTTCCGCCAGTGATTCCTGTCTTTGTTTTCTATCGTCACGGCCGCGCCAGAAATTCTGCGTGTCGGCAGATTCGCGGGCGTGAGGTTGGATCGGGCCACGGCGCCAGGGCACATCGCCCATTGGCTCTAGTAGTGCGGAGGCTGGATCCGAAGCAGGAACGACCTCAGCGCCGCCTGGGAAATGGAGACTAGTAAGGTGTGGGGGAGGTGTGGGGAGGCGCCGGTTTGGACGAAACTTAACCCTAGACGAGTGGGTGAGTTCGGACCGGCAGGGTTTTCTGAACAAGTTAAAGGCGCGATATTAACAAGAATAATAACGTCCGCAACGCCAGCCTTTTAAAAGAGAAGCGTAACACCAGACCGGAGATTGTCAGTCTGTTTTACCTCCTCCTCGACAGTGATGTCACCCCCCGTTTCTTTTTTTCCAGGCTTGGAGCGTCGGGGCTCGCGGTGTCTTTTCAGTCTCTTCGTCGCTTTAATCTCAACAACTGATTACCTTTAAACTTTATTCATACATTCATCGTCCCTGGAGGATGAATCCTTAATGACTTAGGCGAATCCCTCTCTGACGTTTCCAATACTTTGAAAAAAAAAAAGTTTCTACAGATGAAGGACAAATGGAATCGATTGTGTTAACCCAGGTTAATGTATAGGATTTAATTCAGCCTTTTTAGATGCTGCAGTGCCGCTCACCTGCAGCTCACCTGGACTAAACGACCTGTAAGATTCTGTTACCTGGTTTTTGGTTGTGCTTTTGGAAAAAGTTGAAAACGCTCCATGAAAACCATTACGCTCGGTGTATAATTTTGAAGTATGGCTGTGTGTATGTATTAAAATTGGCCCCCTCTGTTTTCTGGCAGTTCGGGACTCGTATCACGCATACGATCACGTATCCGCTCTCGTGCATCATGGGTTTGTGTGTGTGTGTGTGTGTGTGTGTGTGTGTGTGTGTGTGTGTGTGTGTGTGTGTGTGTGTGTGTGTGTGTGTGTGTGTGTGTGTGTGTGTGTGTGTGTGTGTGTGTGTGTGTGTGTGTGTGTGTGTGTGTGTGTGTGTGTGTGTGTGTGTGTGTGTGTGTGTGTGTGTGTGTGTGTGTGTGTGTGTGTGTGTGTGTGTGTGTGTGTGTGTGTGTGTGTGTGTGTGTGTGTGTGTGTGTGTGTGTGTGTGTGTGTGTGTGTGTGTGTGTGTGTGTGTGTGTGTGTGTGTGTGTGTGTGTGTGTGTGTGTGTGTGTGTGTGTGTGTGTGTGTGTGTGTGTGTGTGTGTGTGTGTGTGTGTGTGTGTGTGTGTGTGTGTGTGTGTGTGTGTGTGTGTGTGTGTGTGTGTGTGTGTGTGTGTGTGTGTGTGTGTGTGTGTGTGTGTGTGTGTGTGTGTGTGTGTGTGTGTGTGTGTGTGTGTGTGTGTGTGTGTGTGTGTGTGTGTGTGTGTGTGTGTGTGTGTGTGTGTGTGTGTGTGTGTGTGTGTGTGTGTGTGTGTGTGTGTGTGTGTGTGTGTGTGTGTGTGTGTGTGTGTGTGTGTGTGTGTGTGTGTGTGTGTGTGTGTGTGTGTGTGTGTGTGTGTGTGTGTGTGTGTGTGTGTGTGTGTGTGTGTGTGTGTGTGTGTGTGTGTGTGTGTGTGTGTGTGTGTGTGTGTGTGTGTGTGTGTGTGTGTGTGTGTGTGTGTGTGTGTGTGTGTGTGTGTGTGTGTGTGTGTGTGTGTGTGTGTGTGTGTGTGTGTGTGTGTGTGTGTGTGTGTGTGTGTGTGTGTGTGTGTGTGTGTGTGTGTGTGTGTGTGTGTGTGTGTGTGTGTGTGTGTGTGTGTGTGTGTGTGTGTGTGTGTGTGTGTGTGTGTGTGTGTGTGTGTGTGTGTGTGTGTGTGTGTGTGTGTGTGTGTGTGTGTGTGTGTGTGTGTGTGTGTGTGTGTGTGTGTGTGTGTGTGTGTGTGTGTGTGTGTGTGTGTGTGTGTGTGTGTGTGTGTGTGTGTGTGTGTGTGTGTGTGTGTGTGTGTGTGTGTGTGTGTGTGTGTGTGTGTGTGTGTGTGTGTGTGTGTGTGTGTGTGTGTGTGTGTGTGTGTGTGTGTGTGTGTGTGTGTGTGTGTGTGTGTGTGTGTGTGTGTGTGTGTGTGTGTGTGTGTGTGTGTGTGTGTGTGTGTGTGTGTGTGTGTGTGTGTGTGTGTGTGTGTGTGTGTGTGTGTGTGTGTGTGTGTGTGTGTGTGTGTGTGTGTGTGTGTGTGTGTGTGTGTGTGTGTGTGTGTGTGTGTGTGTGTGTGTGTGTGTGTGTGTGTGTGTGTGTGTGTGTGTGTGTGTGTGTGTGTGTGTGTGTGTGTGTGTGTGTGTGTGTGTGTGTGTGTGTGTGTGTGTGTGTGTGTGTGTGTGTGTGTGTGTGTGTGTGTGTGTGTGTGTGTGTGTGTGTGTGTGTGTGTGTGTGTGTGTGTGTGTGTGTGTGTGTGTGTGTGTGTGTGTGTGTGTGTGTGTGTGTGTGTGTGTGTGTGTGTGTGTGTGTGTGTGTGTGTGTGTGTGTGTGTGTGTGTGTGTGTGTGTGTGTGTGTGTGTGTGTGTGTGTGTGTGTGTGTGTGTGTGTGTGTGTGTGTGTGTGTGTGTGTGTGTGTGTGTGTGTGTGTGTGTGTGTGTGTGAGTGTGTGTGTGTGTGTGTGTTTGTGTGTGTGTGTGTGTGTGTGTGTGTGTGTGTGTGTGTGTGTGTGTGTGTGTGTGTGTGTGTGTGTGTGTGTGTGTGTGTGTGTGTGTGTGTGTGTGTGTGTGTGTGTGTGTGTGCGTGTTTGGTCAGGGTTCATCTAGTTTCCATCTGATGAGCTGCAGCTTCTCGGATTTTAAGTTTTCTGTTATATATATGTGTGTGTATGTATTAAAATTGGCCCCTCTGTTTTCTGGCAGTTCGACTCGACGACGACACGCATCACGATCCGCCTCGTGCATCATGGGTTTGTCTTGACGTGTCGTGTGCTGTGTGACCCCCCCCCCCCCGGCACTGCTGGCGCCGGCCTTGACACGTGTCCCTCCTGGAGAGCAAACACCCCAAATACCACTCGAACGCGCTGGTGAGTAAATTTGCGAGCAGGCGGCGTTTAACAAGCTCCTCGTTTGCTGATTAGGCTGAATGGTCCTTCTGAAACCCCAATCAGACACTCAAATGAAAAGCCTCTGTTCGCTGGGATAATCTGAGACGGGGGGTCGGGGGGGGGGGTGGCAGAGATGATGAGGAGGAAATTATTTCATTATTGTAATAGGGCTGCTCGATATAGAAGAAAAGTTTTATCTTGCCCTTCTCTCATGCTTCAGACCCCTTCACTGCTCACACTGCGTCAGATTCAATTTTAAAAGGACCAAACACAATCAATCAGCCACAATGACATGATGATGAAGTGAAGAAAACCCTTTTTTAGAAGGTTTTTGCAAAATCCGTTGTATTTCAAAATCAACAAAACTAAAATCTCTTATTTACCGAGGTATTCAGGACTTTGTAGACGCTCCTTTTGGCAGCGAATACAGAGCCGAGACCCTCTGGAGCTGTCGCCCGGGCCACTCGAGGACAGTCCGAGACTCGGGCATCGGGTCGTCGGTTACAAACGGTTAATGGTTACAAACCATTAATCTAAACACACTGTGTGTGTGACTAAGTGTTACTCTATCAGTTTGATCTGCATGTGCGTGCATGTATGTGAGCATGACTGCGTGCGTGTGTGTTTGTGTGCGTGTGTGCGTGCGTGTGTGTGTGCGTGTTTGCGTGCGTCTGTGTGTGTGCGTGTTTGCGTGCGTCTGTGTGTGCGTGTTTGCGTGCGTCTGTGTGTGTGCGTGTTTGCGTGCGTCTGTGTGTGCGTGTTTGGTCAGGGTTCATCTAGTTTCCATCTGATGAGCTGCAGCTTCTCGGATTTTAAGTTTTCTGTTATATATATGTATATGTATGTATATGTATATACAATATGTTTATATATGTATATATATGTATATATCTGTGTATATAGGTGTGTGTGTGTGTATATGTATATACGTATGTATATATGTGTGTCTGTGTGTGTGTATGTGTGTATATATATATATATATATATATATATATATATATATATATACACACATTTTTTTTTTTATTATAAAAAATGAAGTTTGGTGACTTTTGACATTTTCTGACATTTTCTGGACAAAACCGATGGAGAAAATAATCAGCAGATTAATCAATGATGAAAACAATCGGCCCCAGACGCTGAATGTCCCTTTGTTGAATCTCATTTTCACCTTTTGGACTCGATGCTAGCGTCAGAAAAAAAAAGGCTCATAAACGGGTGAAGTTTTGAACATGTAACGTATATTTCTCTCTCTCTCTCTCTCTCTCTCTCTCTCTCTCTCTCTCTCTCTCTCTCTCTCTCTCTCTCTCTCTCTCTCTCTCTCTCTCTCTCTCTCTCTCTCTCTCTCTCTCTCTCTCTCTCTCTCTCTCTCTCTCTCTCTCTCTCTCTCTCTCTCTCTCTCTCTCTCTCTCTCTCTCTCTCTCTCTCTCTCTCTCTCTCTCTCTCTCTCTCTCTCTCTCTCTCTCTCTCTCTCTCTCTCTCTCTCTCTCTCTCTCTCTCTCTCTCTCTCTCTCTCTCTCTCTCTCTCTCTCTCTCTCTCTCTCTCTCTCTCTCTCTCTCTCTCTCTCTCTCTCTCTCTCTCTCTCTCTCTCTCTCTCTCTCTCTCTCTCTCTCTCTCTCTCTCTCTCTCTCTCTCTCTCTCTCTCTCTCTCTCTCTCTCTCTCTCTCTCTCTCTCTCTCTCTCTCTCTCTCTCTCTCTCTCTCTCTCTCTCTCTCTCTCTCTCTCTCTCTCTCTCTCTCTCTCTCTCTCTCTCTCTCTCTCTCTCTCTCTCTCTCTCTCTCTCTCTCTCTCTCTCTCTCTCTCTCTCTCTCTCTCTCTCTCTCTCTCTCTCTCTCTCTCTCTCTCTCTCTCTCTCTCTCTCTCTCTCTCTCTCTCTCTCTCTCTCTCTCTCTCTCTCTCTCTCTCTCTCTCTCTCTCTCTCTCTCTCTCTCTCTCTCTCTCTCTCTCTCTCTCTCTCTCTCTCTCTCTCTCTCTCTCTCTCTCTCTCTCTCTCTCTCTCTCTCTCTCTCTCTCTCTCTCTCTCTCTCTCTCTCTCTCTCTCTCTCTCTCTCTCTCTCTCTCTCTCTCTCTCTCTCTCTCTCTCTCTCTCGGGCTGTAGCATCTCGTCTCTGTGCGGCTCTCGCTTTCCTCAGCAGCCTTTGAGAATGATTTCATTGGGATGACAAGTGTGCCTCTCCCTCCATATTTCTGCCACCCGGCCCCCCCTCGCCTGGATCCAAAGGCAGCCTGCAGTAATATACGCGCCCCCCCTCTTTTTTTTCCCCTTTCTTTTTGCCTCTCTCCTCCTCCTATCTCCGTCTACCCAATCTGATTTTAGCTGTGCTGAAAGTAGCATTTTCTTCCTATCACAACATCTCTAATGCCCCCCTTCGCGCTCCTCTCCATCCTCTTCATTCCTCTCTGTCCACTAAGCAGAAAATGGGCCCGGGCACTGTTGCGGGGGCCATTATCTGTTTGAGCCATCTATCTTGATAATTGACTAGTGGGGCTAAAATGTGA
>CM029119.1:18443895-18458895 GCA_016859345.1 Istiophorus platypterus
TTTAGACTCAAGCTGCCTGTCACTCAGACTTCCTGTTTGTTGATGAACCGTGAACCGGCTGTAAACCGCTGCAGTTGCTAAGAAACCACCCAGCATCGGTGCTCACTATGTGAATGAGAACGATAAGTCTGCGTATTGGCCTTTTGAAGTGTCGTGCATGTTCCGCATGCTCTGATGTGATTGGATGCAGTTTTTAAAAAAAAAACGTAATTTTATTTGAATCATTTTGATGGGAATTGATAACCAATGCAGAGATATGTAACAAACCAGGCACAAACAGGGCAGGACCTCACAAACAGTCACGGGCAGCACACCTGCTTCTTGACCCCCCAAAATATGATTCCAAACTATACGACGGCTGTCACAGCGTCATATGATTTAAGTTTGTCAAAACATCCACCTCGTTGAAATAATGGAAAATGTTAGCGACGTCGACCACTGACCACCACACTGACGCCAGATTGGTGCATTAGAGGCTGTTTAAACAGACAACGACGGGATGCAACCGACCACAGAGCAATTTTGATCCGGGCGCTGTTATACGGCGACGGTTAGGAAAGAGGGGGAGGGGAAAAACTTGGTTCCTTCGCTCGCCGACATCAATCTCCAGCAATGGAAGGCGGCGCCAGAGTTAACTCTTGTTTTCCTTCGGTTCCTGTCACTTCTTTTGGTCTACTGAGGTTAGCATGCTAGCCAGCTAGCCCCGGCCCATCCCATTGCGTTCCGGGCGCGTCGCTGTAGCGTCCGGTCCGTCCTCGGTCCGACACCAGAGGATGAAGATCAGAGGACGTGTTCTAGCCTCTCGCCTTGTAAATGCAATGATGACTGAGGCTCTTGGCGAACGACCTTTCCCGTCACCACCCGCTAGCGGCAGCAGAGAAAACTTCAGATTGCTCCTTTAAGTCCTGCTCGTCTTCAACGTGCATTTTCTAAAACAGGTTTAAGTCTAAACCGACGTATCACACGATGATGCGTTTAGCATAATTACTCAGTAACCAGTGAAACTGCAGCCTCTAGGGGGCGCCTGGCCATATTGTGCTTTTTTTGTTATCGTCAACAAATTCTCTGAAAATATAAAATCTATCAATTAACTGATCCTGTTACCAAGTCATCATATCCAAAGTCGTCGTATTATTGTTGTTGTTGTTGTTATTATTATTATATGTCTATGGCGTCTTATTCCTCTGAGCCACTGACGTTCCACTGTTTCCAAAAACTGCTAAAAACATATCAGGGAACCTCACTGTTCCACCGGAACCACTGTTCCCTGGTTACCGAGAACACACACACACACACACACAAACACACACAAACACGCCGTCTTTAACAGCCAGCTTATGCTTGAAACACAGAAACAGACGGAGGTTTGGCTAACGCTTACAGCACCCCCCCCCCCACACACACACACACACACACAGTGATCCCCCCCCCCCCGAGCCTCCTGAGGACGACCGCTGCTGCTGGACGTGCCCGTCGCCTGGTACACACCCAGCAGCAGCTGCCGCGCTAGCATCTGAAAGTGTAGTGAATTATTAAGCAGCAGTGCGTCTGGGTTTTATTGGCCGTGTATCATGGTGAGAAGAAGTGGGGGGGGGGGACATGTGACACCCACAATAACATGACCGGCTGAGCCACCGGGGCACGGCCTCCCGTTAACCTCATTGTGATTGTGTGTGTTTATGCCCCCCCCCCACCCCCCGGAGGCAGGCTGACCTAAAGCAGACAGTTGTATCAGCTCTGGCTGGGAGCCCACTGAGCTGTCAGCCAGGCTAAGAGGAGACTGGCGGGGGGGCCGGGGGGGGGGGGGCATGAACAGTACGGTGGAGATCAGGGATAACGAGCAGAGACGGCCGTAGACTGCAGTCTGTCTGAGTCCACTTCTATTAGTGGTGCTGGAAAAGGAGTGGGGGGGGGGTGGAAAATCACTGGACTGGAATCACTCTCTGGGCCCGACATGGTAAAATAAGAAGAGTTTAGACTCTATGGGTCCGTAAGGAAGTGCTGAGAAGCCCCCCCCCCCGACTCGTGGCGATGCTGCACGTCTGCGGGGTCAAAAGTTGCCAGGCTCTTTTTTAAGCCGACTCCCTGGCGTTTTGCGTTAAAATGCCAGGTAGACGCGTCGGAGTGAGGCTTTTATTTCCTCTGCGTATCGGGCCCCTCGGTGTCTCTGGATTTGTGTCTTACTGGTACAAACGGTTGACGCGGCGGCGGGATTTTATTATCAGGCTGACGACTGTGAGCTTTGAAATTCTGTGGGAAATATGCATATAAATATATATTACACAGGCAGGGGAGCGGGCGGGGGGGGCAGACGTTGCTGCAGAACGCCCATCGTCGGGACGACGCGCCACCTTGAAACTGCCTCATCGGCCGAGCGGATTTCCGGAGCACATCAGGCTGGTTCATTGCCCCCGGCCCCCGGCCCTCGGGGCCCCAGCCGCTCCCAGGCTTTTTCGTCCCCGTGCCAGTCAGCTCATGACCATCAGTTACAGACGTCAGCCGGTCAGGGAAGAGGCTAATGTGCAAATCGTGCTAGCACGCCATCCTCAGGCCACCTTTTTTTTGGCCGGATCCTTTTAAATCATTTAGATTTTAGGACTTTAGGCGGATGGAGAGAGGCTGTGTCTTGTTGAGGTAGGAGAGAGACCCGAACAGGAAACGAACCGGGGGTGGATTCAACGGACGCGCATGCCGCTCGTGTTGACCGCCTGGTCGAGTTGGGACCATTTTAAAAAGAACTGATTTAGCAGTAGTGCTAACTTTGTTAGCTATTTTCAGATTCCGTCTTAGTCATGAGATAAGGCCTGTATAGGTTTTTTTGTCACATTTGTTCAACTTGACCCTTTTTATTCTTAGTCAGTTTTTGGTCGACTGAAACTGTTTCCTTCGACTATGATGAGACTAAAATGGCCAAACATTTGAGTCTAGTTTAAGAAGATTGGTTGAAAGAAAATTTATTTTTGTCTTCTTTTATTCGTTACAAAAAAGAAATGAGCATTTCAGTCATAGTTGCTGACCAATGTTAATAAGTAGGACTCTTCCTGTAACCTGAGGGTTTGGCGCCAGTGGGTGTCGCCCTCAAATTGTCCGTCATTGGGTGGTTTTAGATGTGGGCATTTTCGATTGGCCATGTTTTTTTAATGATATTTTTCTCCAGACTTTTTTTTATCAGGGACCTAACCCGTCGACAGGCTGTAAAACCCCAGATTACGTTTGATGCCGACGGTTTTTGTGGCCGGCGCCAACATGTTTCGTTCAATAGTATCTGTGCATGGCTAACACATTAAGGTCAAGGGCAGAGAATGGTTGTGTTTGTGGGTTGTGGGAAAATAAACTGGTCAAGGTGTTGTTTCGGCAATTGAAACCCCTGCATGTGACATTCGGTGTTATTTCTAGTATCAGTTAACCTGCAGGTTATCTCCCAGACTCAGTGACTTAATCTCCTGATGACGAAAAAAATGGGAAACCGTGGAAAATGTGCTCGTCATAATAATAAAAATCTTTACGGGGTCATATGAAAAAACAAATGCTGGTCTCGTCCGAGCTACGGTCCAAAAAGGTTTTCAGTTCCCTGAAGCAGCAAAGTCCTCAGAACTCCGACTATGGAAGAAGGAAAATCAAACATTTTCAGTGGAAAAGTTGTTGTTACAGTTAATCGCTTATTAACTGAGTAATTGACTAATCATTTCAACTTTAGTTGTTGCGTTATTTGCTGAAATTGTGACAATACCACATCGTGTCTTTCGTGCCCCCCCCCTCATTTATTATATCCGACGTGATTTCTGCACCTTGAAACAACATGATAGAAGTTCATAAGATATAAAGTGTTTAGATTTCCAGACCAGAGTCCATCATTATTTGATCAGGTGAATTCTCCTTGATTTCCCATAAGTGCTTTGGTGGTTGACTTTGGATCATAGAACCTAAATAAATACACCTACAAACCAGATCCCATTAATAAATTGCGTCATTTTAAGGCATATTAATCTGTGCGTTCTCCCCGTCTACCAAACCAACATGTATCCATCTCAGAAACTGGCAAAAAGACGACTTTTAAGTCAGCGTGTCGTCGTGCGTCTGGAAAAGAGACCCTGGAGGATTTTATTCTTCCTCTCTTCCTAAATACGTAAAAAGGAATTGCTGCTTCCCGTTTCATCTCTGCCGCAGCAGTGATTTTGGCCCCGTCACTGATATTTATATGGAGGGGCTGATGTTGCGTCCCAGTCTTTTCTTTTATAAATGAATTGCGCTCGTCAGATTTCCAAAGACTCCGAGGCCGCCCCAGTTGCGGCTCGGATGCTTGACGTCGCATGTATTAATACAGAGGAGTTTCCTTTCTAAAACAAGAACCCACCACCAGAGAAGATCGACGGCCGGATGAGACGATGCTGTGCACGAGAAAGAAACGGCAGAACACGAGTCCCTCTGGGTAGATTTAACCTTTTCCGTCCTTCGCTCCCGTGAGGCGTCTTTGATTGGCTGTGATAAAACCCGACACAGGATTTACATCCGGACCAACAGAGCCGTTGCAACGGAGGCGTCATCCCATTGGCTGCCTCCCAGTGCCTGGTGTGAGACGCCGATTGGACAGGCCACTAACAGATCTCCGTCCCTTACTCATCTCATCCCACTCCCCGCTGGTGACCCACGCTCGCCCGACCCGCCCTGATCCAACGTCCCAGTCTCCAAGCCCCTTCTCATGCCAGTTTAACGGCACCGGGGGTTGGGCCACATCCAGATTGTCGGTAAATTGACGCACGGAGCGTCCTGGAGCTGGACGCTCGGAACAGAACGAGCTGCTCATACGTGATGATAGATATATATATATATATATATATATATATATATATATATATATATCTATCTAATTTATTTTTAATTTATTTTTTTTTTTTTAAATTTATTTTTTTGCTTCACATGAACTGAGCAATAGATCCAGTACAAGATGGTTAGAGGGAGTAGGACAATGTGAAAGAGGATGGAGTCGCGTCTTCCTCGCTTCTCATCATCAGGCCCTGCAACCCTCCTAAATTATCATTCCCTTTGAAGACAGATCATCAAATTTCAGATCTACTCCTGATGATGTCAGGGAAATCTGCAGCCTGAGCGTTCTGTCCTCGGCATGCGTCACGTCACATCAATACCTCGGGGGGGGGGTGTCACGGAGCAGTAATTAATGTCAGCGTCCACTGACCGTGTGGCGGCAGCATCAGCAGCGGATGAATGACGCGCGTTGCGAGGGATCACCTGAGCTATCGATCGTACCTGGCCTCTTCTGTCGCGGCCCTTGTTCTCCGTCTCGCCCAGCGGACGCAGAACAAAACGCGTGGGGAAAGTTCTACGTGTGGCTCCCTGCTTTCCGCCCTAAAAAACGGAGAGTGATTCCGTAAAAGTGTGTTGATGACCTGCCGAGTTAAAAAGGAGAGAGAGTCGTCCAAATTTGAAGGACAAAATATGTTTTTTCTTTGGCTACTGCTGGGCCGACACACCGGCTATTCGATTTCTGTCAACACATAGGTTATAATAGATAAAACCAAAAATATTATTTGTGTTATTTTCGACTGGAAATCTTGGTCATGCTTATTGAAAAACGTTCCTTTACTGCCCTTTTTTTGTTTTACGTAAATAAATGAATAAATACATATTTTCCCGATATTATTGTTGTCAGATTTGCTTGCGCCCTCGAGTATCAGCGCCTCCCAGCTCCACCATCGGTCGAGCTAGTTGTGAGCCCGTCCGTGAGGGTTCGGCCCGTCGGGTTTCTCCCCCAGTATCAGAGAGGGCACCGCAGGGTCTGCTGCCGGCGCTCGTGGTCCCCAGAGGGTTTGTCGCCTTGGCGGTCCGCTACTTTTCCCGTGACGCCTTGACCTTAGACACGTTTAAAAACCAATGACGTTGGCGAGCTGATAACTGAGCTCCGCCTCCGTATTTCACGCTTAAATTCAGATTTAAGTTGTGTTTAGTAATGAGATCTGAGCTAGTTTCAAAGGTGCTGTAAAGTTTTAAGTGTTACAGATTAATGAATAATACTTTATTTGGTTTATTTACCCATCAATTATCTTTTCCCCTACATCTGGGCATGTTGATCAGTTATATATCATTGTTATATACAGCTGGGAAGTGCTGAAAAAAACGTGATCATAGATGTGAATAAATCCATGTTCTTAATAAAATAAAGTGGGACATATTGTCCCTTCTGGTTTTTCCATAATTCAATGACCGGCATGACCTTGAAAAGGATATTAAATTTTATTCTATGTATTATTCAGTATTGAAAAGGTCTTTTGAAAAGTCTTAAATTAAACTGCCGACTGCTGCAGAAACCCTGCTCCCAGAAACCTTAAAGACGGAAAAAATACTCACGTAACAATGGCTGGGGGGGGGGTAATGCTATCAAACGTCAGAGTCAAGATGAAGGTGGTTTCACTCCTGGAGTACATTCAAGTCTCCACTGAGCCCCCCCCCCCCCCGAATAGGAACAGCAAATTCTTACTAAAACATTCGAGCGTGCTCCCACACAACCTGCTGTGTGTGTGTCGCCTCCGGCTCCGGGCTCCGTTTCCGGCTCCGGCTCCAGGCTCCGGCTCCTTCAGCACAGCCATGTTGAATGTTTATGCCATAATTAGCGCTCCATTGAAATTCATACAGAGCGATATACCGTAATGAAATGCAGGGGTTGTTATACACATTGTGGTTTGTGGGTCAAAAGGGGGGGGGCAGAGCCGTTGGAGGATGATGCCGATGTAGACGAGTGGGTAGAGACATGAACTGGGCAAGTTTCCCCGGATGAGGGGGGGCATTCGTTTTCCACGGTGCAGTGACCTCCATCTCTAGCGTAACTGACTCGGGCTCAGGTTGCAGCAGCGGGAGACCCGCCCATGGCATCCGAATCCCTCAGCCCTCGTAACGCTTGTGGGCAATAAGTGGTAGTCAGAGGAGCCGGTCGACCGCCGGCGGTGGCGGCGCTTTGGACAAGAACACGGCGGCGCTGCGCTCAGAGCTGCAACAATGAATCAGTCGGAAAATGAATGGTGGTGTTTTGACGATCAAGCAAACATCTGCTGGGACCAGCTGCTCGGTCGCGAGAATTTAATGCTTGTCCCTCGCACATGACTCAGTATCTTTTTCTCTCTTTTTTTTCCCCACTGTTGGTTGGACAAATGGAGACGTTCGAAGACGTCCCCCCGGCCTCTGAGGAAACGTCTCCAAATGTCCCGTTTTGTCCGATCAACAATCAGGTAATAAATCTGTAGATTAATCAATAAACCTAAACAGTCATTGGTTGGGGTCCGAGCTCTATGACATCGCTGGGACGGATAACTAGTGTTGGGCAAACGGCACCAACGACTCTGATGCGGTGCGTTTCCGGTACGTTAGAGCCGAGACCACTGTCCAGACCCTGAACTCAAAATGTCTTTCGATATAGTCTCGTTATTTTTCTGAGCCTCTCTCAACCCCCCCACCCCCATCCCCAACGGGGCTGGTCGTGGGTCGGTGTTGCCCGAGGCTCTACGGGGACAACGCGTGGAGGGGTCCGGGGTCCGGGGTCCTTCGGGTCCAAATGCGCTTTAGCGGCAGGCTGAAGACCGGCCGGCGGTTTTGCCCTGGGCCGGATCCTGATCTTTTGATGTGTGTCTGGGTGATCCAGGCGCCCGTGAAGGCTTTCGTGAGGCGTTTTGGAGCGACGCTCCGGTATTCCGGGACACCCCATAACTTTTTCATCAGTCTTCCAGCTGTGGATGAATAATGGAGCAGTTCTGAGGAAAAAATGTGAGAAACTGGAATCGGTGGGCAAGTGAAGTGGTAGAGGCTTCTCTCGTCAACCTGGTCTGTCCGTGAGCACTAGGGCTGCTCCTCACCAAAGACCCTCCAAGTCGACTAGCAGCCGTTAGTTTAAGCCCTTAGTCGCCTAGTCATCACACATTTAGGATGTTAATTTGATTATTTCTCAGTTTATTTTTGGTATCGTCAAAGCGTTGTCACTTCCTGTGGAACCCGTCCAATCAAAACTTGGTCGACTGAGACTCTTCTCATAGCACAAACGTTCACGACGGCGTAGGCTCGACGCTGAAGCATAAAATGGCCTTGAGACTTCTCGTCGACCAACCTTCGGTCAGCCATTGGGGGCCAGACCCTGAGGAAAACTATCGCTACCACTGTTACCAATTACTGTAATTACAAATCCAGCGAAAAGAGCAGAGCTAAGTGCGGGAGAGGCCGATGTTCCTGTCGCCTGAAGAGGGGAGGCCCCCGTCCTAGGTGGGGGATGTAGGGTTAGGTGCACGGGGCCGGCTCGCTCTGATCCCGACTCCAGCACCTCTCTGCTGCCGGCAGCGGTTGTGGAGAAAGATTTTTGTATTCAGCAAAGGCAGACCTCGTTCCAAATATAGCCCGCCCGGCGTTCCGCGTTCTGATCTTGTTTGGGTTTTATTTTAATTTTCAAGTGCCCTGGAGAGCTGGATATTATAATCTGTGGATGGAGGAGCACCGTTTTTTTTCACTCATTCCTGCTACATAGCCTTCCTTCGTAATTATGGTCTCTGATGAATAGAAAATTTATGACTGAGAGGGATGAGAAAGGGGGGGGCGGACGTGAACTCGGTTCAGGTCCGTTGTGTCCCTCCACCGGCCTGAAACTTGCAGATTTGAGATTATGGAAATAATGAATGCACGAATAAATGGAAGGAGTCGGTGGCGAGGGCCAAGAGGGCAGAGGGACAGTGGAGGCATGGTTGGAGGAGGATGGAAGGCAGGAAGTCCAAAAATAAAACGCTGTTCAGGACAGAAATAATTATAACTGTATTAATAAGATCCCAGATGGGAAAAACCGCTGGCTCCGGACATATTTTTCTCCAGAGTAAATTCCTTTTTTGATGATTTCCTCAATGTAGAGACATGGGAATCTCCAGGGTGACATGACCATGGTTCAACCATGTCAATGTCACGACCATCAGCGGGGGAAAAAAGCCCCCCTACCCCTTCTGTATGGTAGGAAAGGCACGTGGCTCAAACTACTGCAACACCCATGAGCCTCAGCTGCCTCCGCCACAGACGAGGGAGCCCTTCGGAGATGTGAACCGGCGCGGCGGCGAGCTCAGAACGTCTGATGTCGGGGCTGGGAACAAAGAAGGGCATCATAGCGTCTGAATTCACTCATTGACTCATCCATTCGTTCATTCAATCAGTCAGAGCAGCCATATGGACACGGCTAATGTAAATATCATAAATAAGGTATTAGACATGTCCTGCGGACTCCGTCAGACCACGGCGCTCCAGATCAAACCATCAGGGAGAAAATGGTCGGCAGTAAATCTCGGCGAGGTGCAGACGAGCGCCGAGCGACTGGACGTCGGCGTCGATGAAACCATAAAACCGACAAATGGCCCCCGTCGGCGAGGCCGGGTTGACGGGGGCTGAGGCTGTGCCGGCGGCCCTTGTAATGAGAGATGTTTGGACGCGGCCTTGAGCTGCCTCTTGGCCCAAGTCCCGGCCCTGCTGAAATACGGTGGCGGCGGCGGCACGATGACAGTCACTCACCCGGTTTTTAGTCTCCCCTCAACAGTGGTGAACACGGAGTGATGAATCATGTCGATGGTACAGCGTCAGACCTCGTGTGTGTGTGTGTGTGTGTGTGTGTGTGTGAGAAGATATAACAGAAAAGGTTCTTGAACCCGTTCTCCTGGATTTGTTTTTATTTTTGTTTTTTTCTTTTTCCAAGTTGCTTTTGCAGTATTATTTTAATATAACTAAAGAATTCAGTTTAGTTTTAACAGTTAATAGAGCGTTGATCTATTAACTGGTCCCTTCCACACAGTGAGGCAGACAACGTATTGATTAAACACAGGTATCGGATCGGTTCTTCTCTATCTGCCGGTACCTAAAACCCAGGTATCAGTATCTGGCCCAAAAGAGGTTTGGTCCTGACGAGGTCAATTTCGCAATCGAATTCAAGTGTGGTGACAATGAGCAGGAAGACCGAATGTACAAAATCGGGCGCCACGTCGGTAACGTCGGCGCCGGAAGCCGAACCAACGTGGGGGGAAAAGACGATTGAAGGCCCGGCTCCTCGGCGGCACCGGTTCCGCCCTCGATGATGCAGGTGGTGCCAGGATGGAGCCGGGAGGAGGTGGCCGCCATTTAAACGCCCCCCAGGATCGATAATGACATGGAGGAGTTGAGGAAGGAAAAAAAGCGCTAACTAAGTGTCGGAAGAAGGCTCTTATTTTGATAAGCAATCCTGGGAGCAAAGGTCGGTTGTTTAAACCTGCAAGGCCTCAAATCTGTTAGTTTATCGATGCCCCGATTAATGGGAAACAGCGTCGCCATGGTGATAGAACAGTCGGGAAGGGTGTCGCATCACAGAAGCACTGGGGTCTGTCAGTTCCTGAGAGGTTTCTAGAAAGTTTACTCATACAATCTGCTGGTAATCAAAGGTAAAGCGGAGTAAAACGGGGACGATGTTTGAATGAACAGGTTTTTTGTTTGTTTTAGTTTTTTTCTTGCGTCGTCGCCGTAACACTGTCGTCTTTTTAAGAAAACATGGTTCAGTAAATTCCAGCAGGAGTCGCAGCAGATGACCAGCAACACTGCTCATGGGAAAATATGCCCCCCCCCCCCCCACACACACACACTCTCTCTCTCTCTCTCTCTCTCTCTC
Organism: Istiophorus platypterus; assembly: GCA_016859345.1. Classification (NCBI taxonomy): domain Eukaryota; kingdom Metazoa; phylum Chordata; class Actinopteri; order Istiophoriformes; family Istiophoridae; genus Istiophorus; species Istiophorus platypterus. The sequence goes on from CM029119.1 coordinate 18,454,553, forward strand.
TCTCTCTCTCACTCGCTCACACACACACACACACTCTCTCTCTCTCTCTCTCTCTCTCTCTCTCTCTCACACACCCATACACACATTGCAGGGGATTGCTCAAGGCTTCACATAAATTATAGTGACAAGCCCTTGTCTAGATGTTCCCTGCATCTCTCCCAGTGCCCCCCCTCTGTTTTCTAACACTTTTTTTTTCTGTCTCTACCATGGACACACACCGGCATGCCCCCCCCCCCCCCCCCCATCAGAAGATTTATATCCAGGGCCCACCCAAACCCTCCTCTCCCATTCTCCAGGAGAGACCTCACGGCTGTTGCTAGGCTTACTTCTCTTGGCCCAGAACCTGGCCTCAGTCCATACAGACGTCCAGGATAACTAAGTCACTAAATCTATGGGTATAATTAGAAAAATTACTTTTGTTCTCATTCCTTATTTTTATCATTTAAAACCAATTTGAATCTTTTTTTTTTTTAATTCATTAACTAGTTTTTTTCCAGGTTGCTATCTTTCTTGTCATAGAGGGAAATTTTCCTGATTCAACCGGTGGTTTAATCTTCTTCTTACCAAACACAAGCAGAGGTCACATCGATTAAACAGGCTCCAGACCTTTGAAATTCTTTTTCTTATTTTGGAATTAGATTTTCTGAGAATCGTATTTAACTTTTAATCTCCATTATATAAAGTCTGTTCTTTCATCCGTAATCTCTATATAAACACCGTTTAGTACAATATGGTCGACATTGTGAGTTTATATTAATTTTCCAGAGATCTTGACAGAGTTGCTCTACATTCCAACACATTTTTTGAGCTGTGAACCAAATGATGGCAGCGGCCTGATGAGACGCATCAACGCTGCTTTAACACTTAGTGTTCAATTTTGGCTCTGTGGTTCAGACTTGTGTCTCAGACGGCTGTAGAAGAACCACCAGACCCGATCCTGTCCCTCCGGACCCTCGTGGGGGTCCGGCGTCGGTTCTGCTTGGCAGCAGGTCCATCAACAGCAACGCGCTGCTCTGTACGTTCAGGACTGAGGGTCCAGGCATAACCGGGTCTGGGGCCAATGGCTTGAAGGGATCCTGCTCTGGACCACCACAGACTGCCCCGGACCACCACGGACCACTGCTTCAGGGGGTTTCTGGAGAGCCCCCCCCCCCCCCCAATTGATGCCTCGTGATTCTTGTTGCCCTCCATTTTTCTCTGTACTGGGGGTGACACAGATTAACCCCCTGCAACCCCCTCCCCCCCAAACTTTTGCACTGGTTGTGTTCCTGTGTCGTCCAGTTGGTTTTCAACTCATGCAAATATGTAAAAAAAAATTAATTTGATTCCTGTGGAAAAAAAAAAACCCGACAGAAAACAGCGATGCATTCGATGAAGCCGCAGCTTCACGAGTCGGCGGCGCTCTGAGTGTCGATGGACACGGTGGGCACCCCCCCCATACAGGAAGGCATCCTCTCCAATGTCACGTTTCCTTGACTGAGCGTTACACGTTTACAACAGCTCCGCTGTCACATAACGACACATAACAATGGATAACGATACATAACGACACATAACAACACATAACGACGGACGACAAGGGGCCTGCTGCTGTGCAACAGTTGTGTTTTCTTGCCTCAGGCGTCCCCCGACAGTCATGGTTGTCGAGGTGGACAGATGTTACAGCTGCTTTTCACAAGGGGGATATTCCAGAGGTGCGTTTGTGTTGGTTTTTTTTTTGTAATAAAACGCCAGGGTTTCAGACATTGACGTTCCGCGCTGGTTGCTGGGGGCGAACGAGCCTCGTTAGTCCTCACGTCTACGCCGTGGCTGCAACTCGCTTATGACGCGCCTCTGGGCCTAACCTGTTAACTACTGTCTGTGTGTGTGTGTGTGTGTGTGTGTGTGTGTGTGTGTGCGTGCGTGCGTGTGTGCGTGTGTGTGTGTTCTGTTATCAGCACCAACTATCCTGCTCACAAATGCCAGAATGAGCAATTAAAAGCTCCACAGCACATCCTGATATCCATGCTTTTATTAAAACACACTTTACATTATTTCTGATACATTCTTATATTAATTTCCGTCCTTCCAGGCAAATATTACTTCTTTAGCTCGGTTAACCGTGAAAATGAACTATCAGAGACTAGAAATACACAGATATGGGTGATCATTACCAAGAAGAAATACCTTCAGTTTTTATTACATTTTTATGAACTTTTATTGAATTAGTTTTGTTTTTGTTGTTTCGAAGCGGCTGCCAGCAGGAGTTTTGTTTTGACCCCAAAATCAAATCCAGTAGAGGAACAATGAGAGGAAAAAAAATTGTTTGTCAAATCGGATAAATGATGCGAACTCGATGTCGAGCGTAGACGGATTTCACACCGGAACAATCATCATAGCGGCATTTTCTCTTTTCTGTAACGAGGCTATGAAGAAATCAGGGTTTATCTTCGTTATGAAACCTGTCAGCAAAATAGTCCCATTCTTAGTTTTTTTATTATCTAGTCTTGTTTTTGTTCCTGCTGTTTCTCCCATAACCGTTATTTTTTTCCTCTTTACCACCGACCTCTAATTGCATTGTGTTGCAATGTGAATAATGTTGTCATATTACTCTGCATCTTGGCCTCATGGAAAATATGTATATATTTAAATATTTCCTTCATTTCTTTTTGACCCTGGAAAAGAGCAGGGGATGAAGTGGCTTCGAAGCTCAGGGTCCGGAGCTTTCTGTCGCAGCAGCCAACAGAAACCATCTCACCTCGAGGTCCAGTTATTTATTATATGATCGGAATCACTCTGCATGATTGGTTCGACCGCAGCGTCTGCGTGATGTCATCAGCTTTGTGTTTCGAAGAATTTCCTGTTCGGTCTAATGACGGGGGGGGTCAGGGAAAGTCCTGGCTTCAGGATATCCGTCCACAAACTTAAGGGAAAACAGTTAACAGGAAGGACGTTCAGTTTGGATTTAATGTTTGAAAACATTGAAAATGCCTGAGTTTATCGCTACGATACAGTTTGACACCAAGAACGGTAACAGTTGTCTCACTGCTAACTCCTCCACTCCCCCTCTCTGACCCCTACCCCCGCCCCCACTCTGACCCCCGCCGCCCCCACCTTGGCTGCAGGTCGAGAGAAGAGAAAGGGTCCCATGATCTCTGCCGGCGATGCCGAGTTCCCGCGGGATTACCACACCCTGTCCGCCGGTGGCGCCGGCAGCCGCAGGGCCACCCGGCGCTTCCCCGACAACGCCAACGGCGGCTTCACGTCGTCCTCGCTGGACCGTCGCCACAGCGCCGTGGCCGCCAAGAGCCTGGAGGCCCTGAACAGCATACACAAGGCCGACATCGAGCGGCAGCGCGACGCCCTCATGGACCTGCAGAAGAACAAGTTCTCCAACAGCCCTGGCGCCGTCTCGCAGGGCCACGCCCCCACCGGACGACAGGTACCTTCCGCCGTGCTTCGTGCAGCTAATTAGCCGACATCAGTGAACAAAACAACAAAGGACTGCTGAAATGTTTTTCTCCACGGTAACATGGTAACATTATTATGAAACTGCATCAGTGGCGGCCACTTAAATCCTCGTTAATAATAAACAACCCATACACACACAATTAATTTCTTTAAAAATAGCCCAAGGTTGGATTATCCCACTTTTTCGTGGGATCCTCTCCAGGGTCGTTGCACACGAAGGACTCCGGCGCCACGCGCGGCGAATGTACGGCGAATGTGCATGCGCAGCGAACACGAATGCGCCGGCCGTGGCGGGCGGGTAACGGGGGTTTACAGCCACAACCGCCTGCGCTCCGAGAGACGCCTGGAGACAATGCCACGTATTTCGGGGAAACGTCGGAGGAGCGCGCTAGAGGAACGGCGCCCGGTCAACGCATCTGATGATACCTCATCAGAGCCAGAAAACTGGATCAGCGTGTGGGTCAAACACTGGCTTTTTTATTATTTATCTTTATGCCTGGTATCCTGACTGATAGCGGTTTATTTCCAGTGATTCTCTCGGGGACGTTTCATGACTAAGACATGAGCTTTGCGGTGTTTTAAAATAGCAGAGGCTCCACCACGAGCTCAGGCTTCTGGTCCATCCGCCTGTTTTTAATGCGATTTGTTTAAATATAGGTATTAAAAAATGAAAAGTTTGCACATTGCTATAAATATTCAATGAGGGTGGAGGGACAGAGATTTTCAGAAAAAAGCAGGAGGAGGAGACAGGTTCAGAAATGCGAAGGTGTTGGTTCGTTCATCAGGAACGAGGCACCCTACGTCGCACCCTACGTCGCACCCTACATCGCATCCTACATCGTAGCCATGATGTGCACCTCCCAAAAATTGTAACTATGCTGAGCAGCGACGCA